>MU224600.1:4598719-4623762 GCA_018584345.1 Thuja plicata
ATCTATTGTTATTTTGACTTTTAGAGACATAAGCATGTTCATGAGTTTTAATTATACCAAATTGAATCAATTTTTCTTCCTCTTGATGTAACATATTTTGAAAGATGACATAAGTGAGTTGAGATGCAAGACTAGGAATAACTAACTGAGAGTAAATATTTGTAATAAACTGTTGAAATTGTCTTGGCAAACATTTACGAATAATTATGTGGATGATTCTTAAATCAGAAAGAGGAACTTGCAAACCAATAAGTAAAACTTTGATGGAATCAAACTTGAGCAAGAAATCGTCAACAGAGTTAAAGTCGGTATACCCGAGGTCTTCAAGTTGGTCTTGAAGCTGAATTTTCCGAGTCTCATCTGCACTATCATAGGTATTTTGCAGGATGTCCCAAGCCTGATGGGCTTCTATATAGGTATAAATTAAGACATACAATTTGAGACTTAAGGAGATCCCGATTAAACCAAGTGCTTCCTCATTTTTAGTCTGCCAATTATTTTGGTCAACTTGAGGAGTAGTGGCTGCTGGTTTGGAACTGACATTAGTAGCAATGTCTAAAATATGTCTGAATCTAAAGATGAAAGTCATGTGCATTTTACATGCATGGTAATTTGTGCTAGTTAACTTTATTTCTGGCATCAAGGTGGTCATAGTTAAAAAGGAGATAAAAGAAAGTAGAACTGAACAAAACTAAGAAAAGAAACACAGATCTAGCTAAATGCACTTGCATGTAACAACAGAAAGCTATAAAAGCTTACACCAAGGAGGCATGCAAGGAAAGCCAACAACCAGAGGAAAACTAGAAACTAAGAAAACTAAGAGCAAGAGGATCTCGGTTAAGCTGTTATAGATTAATAGATAACGACAAGAATCTCTTGCATGCTAGGAGAAGGGAAAAAAAAAACAACCCTGCAAAATACAAACGAGTTAGAGAACACGTTAATTTGATAAGCAGATAACAATAATCTTACAAATATAAGGAATAAAAGCTATTTTATAACTAATTAAAAAAGGAGAACTGAATAACAATCTAACAAACTAAACTGAACCCATGAACGAAAAGAACGAATAAATGAGATTAAACTATAATATTAAATTAAAATTATAGAAACCGAATCTATTTTAAATAAACTAAGAATTAAATTAAATCTAAAAAAAATTACAAGATTAACCTAAATTTATTTAAAAGTAAGGTTTTAAAACTAAATCTATTTAAAAAAAAACTAAATCTATCCCATTTAAGCTAAATAAAGAACCGAAAGAAAAAAGATTAAACTATAAGATTTAAATTAAAACTATTTTAAACTAAGTCTATTTTAAAAAAAGATTAACTAAATCTAATTAAAGATTATAATATAAAACTAAATCTTAAAAGGATTAAACTAAAAGATTAAAAGTGAAACTATATTAAACTATATATAATTTAAAAACTAAAATTATTTAAAACTAAATCTATATAAATCTGTCGACTAACTAAAAAACTAAGGAAATAAGCCGACTAACAGCTGAGAGAGAGAGTGCTCTCCCATTGGCGTCCACATCGACGTCTGAGAGAAAGATCAGCCCAACTTGCCACGCTCTTGCCCTTGCCTTCGCCTAAACAGGGTAATAAAAGGCTGGAAACTACAAATGGAGCTGCCTCCGGGTCAGAAACTAGCATGAGTTCACACGCCAGTGACAAACCAGCAGACATGGAACTACTAAATCATAATAGCATAATATTTGCAGGTATGATCTCAAAGCCCGACAAGAAAAAAAGGAAGAAAAGGCTGGAAAAAAAATAGAGGAGAGGAAAACAGTGGGAGAGAAGACTCCAACTTGAGTAGCAGAGAAGAATCCCAAGGAAAAAAAGCTTCCCCCAAGGTTGGTAAGAAGATTGCCAAGGGTGCCGGAGGTAAGAAAAAAGGAAGAAGCAGAGGTCACACTAGAAATGGGAGGAGGAGGTTGAAAAAGGGAAAGCGCAGCAAGGTGAAGGGAAAACATAGCAGAATACACTGCTAGAAGAAAGAAAACACTACGCAAGTAGAGAGAGAGAGTAGCGCTGAGGAACCCAGAGAAATAAAAGTAACCTAAAGCGAATACCCTTTCTTCTTGGATTAGAATGAATGCACTGTGAATGCCAAAGGAAATCTAAAACCCTATACTCAAAATTCAGCGCAATATATCAATGCATGCATATGAACAAAATATGCAAGAATATATAAACTGAAGAAGGAAAAAAAATAGCCCAAAAACAAGGGACTAAAATAAGAAAGAGTTGTTAGGAAAAGGCGAATCTGAAGAGAATCCCTACAAGGAAACAAAGTTAGTAACACATGCAAGGAGACAGAACTATGGTGCTAAAATTAGAAACAAAAGATAAATAAGAACTATTTAAATGAAAAAATAATATGCAAGGAGAAACGAAATAAAATAAAGAAAAAAAATTAATTTTTGGAATTTTAAAAGATTTATATGAGGTTTTTTTTTAAAAAAATAAAAAAAATAAAAATGAGAATTCTTATTTTAAGAAAAGTTAGTAAAAAGTATATATCCTTGAAAGGTGCATAATTTTTTTTTTAAATTTTAGGGTAAGGAAGATTACTGAAAAAAATTCAACACGAAAAATACGTCTCTGAATTTGGAGTGCACCAAGATATGGTAGTTTCTTTACCTACACAATCAAGAGACGATTAAACCAACCTGCTCTGATACCATATTAGAAAAATAATGAAATGAAGAGCAAGGAAATTGTTTAATCTAAGAGTTAGGTTTAAGAAGTGTTACCATGAATTATGCAAAACCAAGTGCATACACCAAAACAACAAAGCAAGGAGACAAGATTTTTGAAGGGGGAAAAGCGTAAAAAAACCCCCGTGATAATATTATGAATGGGCAAAAATATGCTAGAAAAGAGAGAGAGAGTGTGAGCTATTCTCTTACAATGATATCCAAGAAGAAGAGGAAAAATTGTGTCTAGTGTGTTTTTAGAGAGGAGAGTCATCTCTTTAATAGAGAGGTGAGGACGGAGTTACATTGTAACTCCCATTTCTATGGATGCCACATATCATAAGTGTGTGAGACAAGTGTAGGATTCCTTATAAGGAGGAATATCTAAGTTACAAGAATAATATAAAGGATACCTTGGTTTATCCTAGTAAATATAAAAACCAAGGAAAGATTAATTCTAACAGGTTCCTATTACAATGGTATTAGATAAATGTTTCCTACCATCCTAAAGGGTATATAATGAGTGGATATGGATATGTATGACTGTGGTGTGAAACCATTGACTTTCCTTTATAATACACAAATAAACATGACATTGTTAAATATAGGGCCAAAAGAACAAGGGGTTCCAAAAGAAAGCTGGGTCACAAGTGAGCATAATACAAGTAATACAGGTGAATAGAACATACAAAATATGGGTGAGATAAGAGAGCTAGATGGGGAGAGATTCCTCAATTTATTATATTCTTTAGTACATGGATAAATAATAAAGATCCTAGGACCAAAATAAACAAATGGACTTAATCATGCAAATGGTGTCTAGATAGATGAGAATTAATGTTAATGAAAATGATGGCGATGGAAACAATGGTGGACATTATTGGAAGAATGGTAGAAATAGAGGAGGAAATGTTTATGATAATTTTGGACATGCAATTCAACCAACGAGAACAATTAGCTTGAGACCACTTATACCCACCTTTTCACCTAGGGTTCTGGTCAACCAGAGAATGAACCTTAGATTACAAAGTTGTAGAATCAATTTTGACAAGATTGGGAGAATGGAGGAGGAAATTTTAAAGTAGCCATCACATTTAGGGAGTATATGGATGTTACACTCAAGCATTTACCTCACACTAGTTGAAGAGCACAATATCATGACCTGTAGAAGAAAGTGGGCAAGTTTACATTACGTTACTATGATGGATCCAAGAAGACTACAACGAGAGTGTGGGTACAGAATGTGGAAACTTATTTTTAGCTTAATCCCATGTTAGAGGAGGAAGCTATTAAGTACACAATTATTCATTTAGAAAATATAACACATGAGTAGTGACATCATGGAATGGTCACCATGGGACATGATCAAATTACCTCCGATGTAGAGTTCACTAATAGACTGATTGAAAGTTTTGATAAGAAGGATCCATAATTTAATTTTAAGGAGCTATATTAGGTTAGAGAGTGGGGATAAATTGAAACATATATAGAAGAATTTTAGAGGTTTTCAATTCTAGTGACTGATATCTCATAGAGAAGGCTCATATTTTTTTTCATGGATAGATTTGCAGATCCATTCAAAGGATGTGCCAAGGGTCTCAATCCTACCAAATTGTAGGAAGATATAAAGAATGAAAGGGATATGGAACCTTCATCATCATAGAGTAAAATTAAAATTCAAGAATTTTCCTTTAAATAAATATAAGGATAAAAGGTCATTTCATAAGGAATCACAGCAACCCAAAGTGATCTCGACAGGTTGGACAATGAGTAGCTAAATGACCTAAGAAGGAGAAAATTATGTTTTCATTATAGAGAACCATGAGACCCCTCACATAAGTGTGATGTTAAGGGAAAGGTTAAGTAAATTAAGTAATTTTTAGCTTAAGAATTTGTTGGTATATGGTGACTCATAAGGTAAGTATTGTACACTTGCTATGTATCCTCGTTGGGGTCTAGGGAGGTTCGAGGGTGCAACCCTGAGGATTTTTTTTGGTTAACTTGTCAAGAATTTTTGGTTAACTCATTAATTATTTTTTAGGTTAATTTATTATCTGACCTTTGTAAACTAACATTTGTAAACTACCTAAAAGGCCTATAAATAAGTGACAGTGTAATGTGAAATAATCAGACTGTAATTTTCTCTTTGTTGGATAATAAAATAAGTGGATGATTGTTTCTCTGGTGGATGTAGCCCATATTGGGTGAACCACATTAAATATTTGTGTTATTTTATTATTGTCTTCTCTTATTTTTTGCATTGTATTAATATCGTTTATTGCTAATATCAGCCTAAACCCTAACAAATGGTATCAGAGTGGTGTATATTTTAGTGATTTGTTAGGAAATATTAGATTCGAGTGGGAGGCATGACAGAGGAAGGAAAGCTTAAGGTTGATAAGTTCAATGACCAAAACTATCAGCTATGGAAGACACAAATAAATATTATCTATATCAAAAGGATCTTTATTTACTCTTGGGTGGAAAAGAAAAGAAGGCGACGACTATGTTAGATGAACAATGGGAGGTTCTTGATAGGAAAGTACCGGTAGCAATACAACTGTGCCTAACATCATCAGTAATTTTCAATATAGAAAAATAAACAAAAAAAAGGGTATAATGAAGGCATTAAACAAATTTTATGAGAAACCATAATCCTCAAATACGGTATTTCTTATGAAGTGTTTATTTAATAGAAAGATTCTAGAAGGTGAGTCTGTTACTGATCATTTAAATGAGTTTAACACGATTACTAGTCAACTAAGTTCTATAAAATTAAATTTTGATGATGAGGTTAGGGATTTGTTGATTTTATGCTTATTGCCTATAAGCTGGAACAACTTGGTCATGGTTGTAAGTAACTCTATCTCTAGTTTAGACACTTTAAAGTTTGATGATGTTGATGGTGTTATCCTTAGTGAGGAAATGTGAAAGAAAAGCACAGGTGATACATCAATTAATGCTTTGACTATTGAGAATAAGGGACAACAGAGGGATATAGGAAAGAGCCTAGATAATCATGGGAAATCTAGGAAGGGTATATCCAAATCTAGGATAAATTTAGAGTGATGACATTGTGGAAAGAAAGGACATCTAAAGAAAGATTTTTGGTCTCAAAAGGGAAAATAAGGAGACAAGCAAAAAGAAAATAATAAGGAAGCTATTGTAGAAGGTGATGTGTTATAAGATGCTTTGATTATTTATTTGGATAATATTATTGATTCGTGGGTGTCAGATTCTGGGGCTTCTTTTGATGCTACACCTCATGAACAATATTTTCCAGACTATGTTTACGGTGATTTTGGACATGTTTATTTAGGTTACGATACACCATGAAAAAATGTTGGAAAGGGAAACATACAGATAAAATTACCAACTATAAATCAATTAATACTAAAATAAGTGAGACATGTTCCTGATTTGAGAAAAAATTCAAATCAATAGGACAACTAGGAAGTGATGGTTGCACAATCATATTCATAGACAATTCATGGAAGGTTACTAAAGTTTTATTGATAATAGAAAAAGGGAAAAAGGTAGGTACATTGTATTTATGTATTGGTGATACTAATTATTCTATTTCCCTAGCTTCCACTGGAATAGATACAACTCTATGGCACAATCGAATTGGGAACATGAGTGAGAAGGGGATGACACTTCTCCATTCTAATAATTTATTTCCCGGTTTGAAACAAGTCAATTTAGAATTTTGTGAAAACTGTGTTTATGGAAAATACAAGAGAGTCATATTTCTCAAAGTTGGGAAGGAAATGAAGAATGAAAAGTTAGAGCTTGTACACTCATATGTATAGGGACCAACTCAGGTATCATATCTTGGTGGCTCTTATTATTATGTTACTTTTATTGATGACACAACTAGGAAAACTTAAGTCTATTTCATGCCCAAAAAATATAATGTATTTGAAGTCTTTAAGAAATGGAAAGCTTTGGTTGAGACTGAGATAGGAAGCAAGGTGAAGTGTCTCAGATAAGATGATGGAGGTGAGTACTACAATAGAGTTTGATAATTATTGTTCATACCATGGGATTTTTAGACAAATGATTGTTCCTAGAACCCCATAAGAAAATTGTGTGTCTAATAGGATAAACAAAATTATCATGGAGCATGATATTTTATGCAGAGTTGCCCTTACAATTATGGGAAGATGTTGTAGATAATATTGTTTACTTAATAAATAGAGGGCCTTAAAGTTCTTTAGATGGTGGTATGTAGAGGAGGCATGTACATGCAAAAAGGTAAACTAATCTTTTCTAAAAACATTTAGTTGTGAAGCATTTTTCCATATTGATATAGAAAATTGATCAAAGCTTGAGGCAAAATCTAAGGAATGCACTTTCATTGGATATGGAGTTAATGATTTTAATTATCGTTTGTGGGATTTTGAGAATCAAAAAATCATTAAGAGTAGAGATGTCATTTTCAATGAAAAATTCATGTACAAGGATCAGATGCAAGGCAAATAGAAAGAAGAGGAACACACAGAACACATAGTTCTTGATGAAATCTCAGTAAATGTAGCACCAATAGTGCCAAAAAATATTGAACAACCAAAACCACAACAGGTTCCTCTAACTCAAGTAAGAAGATCTTCCATGATAAGTAGATCTCTTGAAAGATATTCTCCTTTATTATATTATGTTTTATTAAACTAATTCAGGTGAACCAAAAAGTTATGTAGAAGAAATGAAAATTGAAACTAGAAAGAAGTGGGAGTAAGGAATGAAAGAGGACATGGATTCCTTGATAGCAAATCAAACTAGGAATTAGTTGAATTTCCTAAAGGTAAAAGATCATTGCCTAAAAAATGGGTTTACAAGTTAAATGAGGAACATGGACGCAAGAAAATATACAAGGCTAGACTTGTGGTAAAAGGTTTTTCACAAAAAAGGTATTAACTTTGATAAAATATTTCCTCTTGTCATTTAAATGACTTCAATTTGAACTATTCTAAGTCTTGTGGCTACAAACAATTTGCATATGGAACAATTAGATGTCAAGACAAGTTCTCTCCATGGAGATTTGGAGGAAGAAATTTATATGCAAGAAAAATAAGGGTATGAGGTCAAAGATAAGGATGACTTAGTGTGCAGGTTGAAGAAGATCTTGTATGGGCTGAAACAAGTACCCTAGAAATGGTATTTGAAATCTGATAAGTTTATGGATGACCAAGGTTACAACAGATGTAATTCTAATCATTGTGTTTATTTTAGGTGATTGGATAATGGTTACTATATTATCTTATTATTATATGTTGATGAAATGCTTCCTGTCAAGTCTAATATGCAACATATAAATGACCTTAAACAAAAAATAGCACAATCATTTGCTATGAAGGATTTCGGTGTAGAAAAACAAATAATTGGTATGAGAATAACTAGGGATAGGAAAAATCACACACATTGTCTCAAAGCGATTACATAAAAAAGGTGCTTAACAAATTTCAGATGCAAGATGAAAAACTAGTTAGTACACCTTTGCCTAGTCATTTTAAATTGTCCAAAGAGACGAGCCCCACAATGCAAGAGGGGATGGACTACATGTCTAAGGTTCCATACTCTTCCACAATTGGCAGCTTGACGTATTACATGGTGTGTACAAGAACAAATATTGCACATGTAGTGGGAGTTGTGAGAAGGTATATGAAAAATCTTAACAAAGAGCATTGGAATTCAATAATGTAGATTCTTAGGTATTTGAGAGGTAGAACATCTTAATCTTTATGTTTTGGAGGCTCTCATTATTATTTATAAGGATATGTTGATTCAAATTTAGCAGGAGATATTGATAGCTGAAGGAGCATTACTAGGTATGTTTTTACTATAGGTAGCACAACAGTCTGCTAGATTTCCAAATCGTAAAATGTTCTAGCACTCTCAACAACAAAATTGGAACTTGTGTCTACTACAGAGGTTAGTAAGTAGATGATTTGGTTGAAAATATTTATGGAGGAATTAGGAAAGGAATAAGAGAATAACATGTTGTATAGTGATAGTCAGAGTGTGGTTCATATTGCAAATAACTCAACCCTTCACTCTAAGAATAAACACATACAAATTTGGTACTATTTTATACGCTCAGTTTTAGAGGATGGGCAGTTGAAGATAGAGAAGATACATGCTTGCAAGGCTGCAAGAATCTTGCAGATATGTTGACCAATGCAGTAAATTGAGAGAAATTGATTTCCTACTTAGTTTTGAGATGTCTTTGAACATGACAATTGTGGAACTGAGAAACAATCATGTCTAGGTGTGTCAATCTAGTGGGAGGTACATGGGCTGCGCTATTGCTACATGATCAATCTCCAAATGGGATATTGTTTAGGTGTGGATCTTGATCTATCTCCAAGTCGGAGATTGTTGGTATGTGGTGAATGATCAAGAAAGTATTGTAACTCATCAAGCATTTTTTAGGTTAATTTGTAAACCACCCTTTGTAAACTAACATTGGTAAACTGCCTAAAAGGCCTATAAATAAGTGGCGATGTAAAGTAAAATAATTAGACTATAATTTTCTCTCCACTAAATAATAAAGTAAGTGGATAACCACTTCTCTGGTGGACGTAGTCCATATTGGCTTAACTGTGTTAAATATGTGTTATTGTATTTTTGTCTTCTCTTATTCAGGTGTCATTATGATCACTTTGAGTTATTGGTTATGTTTTTTGGGATAAGAAATGCTCCTACCACATTATAGAGTTACATGTATCAGGTGTTCAAGAAACAATTACAAAAATTGGTGTTGATCTTCTTTGATGATATTATGATTTTCAGCTAAACCTGGGAGTTTCAATTGCAACATCGAGATGAGATTATGCATATTTTGGAGAGTGAGTTCCTTTATTCCAAGGAGTCAAAATATGAATTTGGCATGATTGATCTTTTATACCTTGGCCATATTATCAGTGCATATGGAGTAAGAGTGGATCTAGAAAAGATTAAAGCCATAGTGGAATGGCCAACTCCTACAAGTCTCACTTAGCTTAAAGGGTTCATGGGTTTGTGTGGTGTTTATAGGAGATTTGTGAAGGGATTATCATAAAAAAAAAAACCACTTAAAAATTTGATGAAGAAAGGTTCCTTTGAATGGTCTGAATCGGCTCAGAGGTGTTTTGAACACTTCAAAAAAGCAATGTCTTCCTATCTATTTTTAGAATTACCCAACTTTACCAAACCATTTGAGTGATAATGTGATGCATTAGGGGAAGGTATTTAATGAAATATTGATGTAGGAGAAACACCCTATATCTTATGAGAGAATTAAATTGAGAGGGGTGGGGAAAAGATACTCTATTTATGATGGGGAAATGTTGGCCATCCTGTATGTATTGGCCAAATTCAAATCATATCTAGTAGGGAGTATATTTTTATTAAAAAGGATCACACCAACATAAAATAATTCATGAATTAGAGGGATATCAATGATACACAACAAAAGTGGATCACCAAGTTACAAGCATATGACTTCGACATTGAATATGTCAAAGGTAAGAAAAACATAGTAGCAGATGCACTTTCATGGAGGCCACACATATGTTCCTTAGTTGAGATATCAACTGATTGGAAAGAGAGGATTACATTAGAGTATGCAAAGGATCTATGGGAAGAAGGTTTTATTGAGGGAACTACATAGGATGATAGGTACACAATGAACAATGATCTCATATTCTATAAGGGAAAAATTTACTTTGCCTTCTTCACACCTCAAGAAGGTAATTTTGAGGATATTTCATGATTCTCCTTTAGTTGATCACCCAGGGTTCTTTTAAAACATATTGACAGATCCAAGATAGGTTCATGTGGAAGGGACTTAAGAATGAAGTCCACAAGTATGTTAGAGAGTACCCAATTTTCCAATAGAACAAGAATGAGCATACCTTTCCAACTGACTTACTTCATCCCTTACCTATCCTAGATCAAAAGTGGGAGAGTGTATCAATAGATTGCATTAAAATATTGCCCAAGGTTCTGGGTAAGGACTGTATCTATATGGTGGTTGACAAGTTGGCGAAATTCACAAATTTCTTTTCTATTGAAACTACCTATAAAGTAGCACAAGTGGTTGACTTATTCTCCAAGGAGGCATTTAGACTTCATGAGATGCCCAAGAATATTGTGAGCGACATGGAAAACAAGTTCCTAAGTTTATTTTGGCAAGAAATCTTTAGGTTGAGTGGTATTGAGCTCACTCCTAGCACTATTTATCATCCCTAGACTGATGGCCAAGCAAAAATTGTGAATAAGTGGGCTGAGGGGTACTTGCAGAATTATGTGTTAGTGCTGCAGAAAACATGGGTTAGATTGTTACACTTGGGTGAGTATTATTTCAATACCACAAATCACATGATTATTAGGATGACTCTGTTTATAGCGTTGTATGGGTATGAAACCCCTAAATTCATGGACTTAATTTTTGGGGACAGTAGATTACCCAAGGTAAGGGATTTGTTATAGGAAAGTAAGGACATCTTGAGGTCACTAAAGGAAAATATCCAGCATGTGTAGAAACACTAGAAGTTATATGTTGATCAACACAAGTTTGAGCATAAATTTGTGGTGGGAGATATGGTTTATCTAAGACTTAAACCCTACAAGAAGTACACACTTAAGAAATGTGGCACAAATAAACTTAAACCCTAATTTTATGGTCCATTTAGAGTTTCTCAATAGATTGGAGAGGTAGCCTATGAGATGAAATTATTAGCAAGCAACACAATTCACAATAAATTTCATGTATCACAATTCAGGAAGGCTCTAGGTCACAATGTGATGTCATCAACTGAGCTACCCCCTAGATGAAGAGGAGAAATTGATATTGGTTCTAGATGCTATTGTATACACCAGTGAGAGGGCACTTCAGAAGAGGACCATCAAAGAGTACTTGGTCAAATGGAGGAATATGCCAGTGGAGGATGTCACATGGGAGAATGAGAAAATTTGGTAGTGTCTAGAGCTAAAATTATTTGAGGATGAGCAATACTGGGAAGGGTGGACTAAAATGTCCTCTTTCTAGAACATTATGTATGAGGCTGTCATTAGCCTATTCTCCATGGTCCCAAAGGCTAATAAAGACATTTAAGGGATCTAGAGAATATTTTTCCTAGACAATTTAAGTTGCAGGAGATTCTAAGGTGTTTTGGTGTGGTTTTGGGATAGTTGGGCTAGGTCCATAGAGATTTTTAGTTGCAGACGATTATAAAGTGTTTTGGTGTAGTTTTGGGATAGTTGGGCCAGGTTAGTATCATCACTAGTTCATGGATAATATCTTTCCAATGGTAATTTTTAATATGGACTAGAGATTTTAATAATCATTTGTGATTACTAATTTATTTATCAATAAAGTTAAATTAAAATATTTAAATTTATTGATATGGGGACTTAAGTTAAAGGGAAATTTATTTGAATATTTAAAGTTCCCCTTTATTAAAGATACTTGGAAACTCATATATTTTAAAATAATTCACCTCTATTCATCCCATATTGGCTAGCAAAGTGTATGGGATCTCGAAGGGATGTTATAAAAGGATTTCTAAAGCTCATTTTGAGTATGCTGAATTGAATTGGAATTTTATGAAATTGTTTGGAGAGTTCATCTTCAAGGGCTTGGAGGATAAAATCCCTCTTTTATAATAATCTCTACACTATTGCAATACACATCCTGGTGATTAATCTATTTGAAACTATCAAAGAATAATATTTGTGCAAAGGAAAAACATATCTATGCTTGGATGACATACAAGCGACATTGATAAATATTTTCCAAGATTGCGATCATAATATTTAAGCAGTTCCTCATTAGTTCATTGTTCTTAGTTCATTTGTAGATCTAAGACAAGGGTGTGATTAATTGGTAGGGATTAAAGTCACTATGAAATTGATTATATTAATATTTTAGTCATTACTTATTAGTTGTGTGCTCTGTTGAATGTGTTTCATTTCCATTAAATTTCAATCATCGTCATACTAAACAAGCGAAAAAAATATAGAACAAGGGTGCATATTGCATTATGACCACTAAGTGCAAGGTTCATTTGGAGATGACTTGTTGGAAGGATCCTTATGATTGGCCATTCATTGGTATAAAAGAGAATCGTTAAGAGCTAGCTAGGATTTTAGTTGGTAGACTTTGTCGTGCTCTTAAGAAAAGAGATGTTTTATCCTACGGTCCAGGCCCAAAGGGAAAATTATTTGTTTCCTCTGGCTACTTGGATTTAGATAGTAATTTTCAAGGTTGGGGTGATGTGCCTTAGTGGAAATAGGTTTGGAATTATTTCTCTTGGAAAAAATGCAATTTTTTTCTTTGGTTGGTGGCTCAGAGTAAGTGCCTTACTTGGGAGAATTTGTGGAATAGAGGTTTTGAGGGATCTTCTATATGTGTCCTTCATAAAAATAATGAATAGAATATTTCTAATATCTTCTCTCACTATCCTTTCTCCAAGAATATTTGACACTTGTGGTGAGGACTTTGGAATCATGCTTGTGTTCATACCACTTCTTCAGTGAAATTTTGGGCTGTCCTCTAGCTAAGACCTCTTTTTTACAAGTGGCTTTGGTTATTTCTCTAAATTTCATCACCTGAAACTTGTGGCTAGAAACGAATAGAAGGATGTTTTGAGATTAAAAAATGGTGAGTTCTCTTATGTAGAGAAATATTGTATGCAAGCTCTAGGAAACTATTGTTGCAAAATGTGATTTATATATACCTTTGGACTCTATTGATTTGAATTTGATAAAGAATTTGAATTTATTTGGTAATAAAGTGAACCTCTATATTAAGATGAGATTGAGGTAGGCCAAAAAAAAAATCCATAGAGAAGGGATTTTTCTCCCTCATCTGAAGGGAGTTTTAAAAGTTAACATTGATGGCTCTTCTAGGGGGAACCTTGGAGATGCAAGAATTGGTGATATTGGTAGAGGTAGTGATGGTGGTGTTGAGTTATTTTCTACTTATAAGGGAAATAACTCTAAAAACCTTATGGAGCTATAACTATTATTCATTCTATTAAAAGAGATTTTTCTCTTGGTTCAAAGATTATTTATGAATATGATTCCCAGATCGTTATTGATATGTTGAATTTAAGACAGTTGGATGGAGATAATTAGAATTAAGACTTGTTGGTAAAGTAAATATTGAATTTGCGTTCTTCTACAGATTTTTTTTGTTATATTCCTCATAAATGGAATATAGTGGTTGATTGTCTGGCGAAATGGACTCCAAAGAAGCTAGATAGGTGGGATGTGGATGAATAGGACCTCTTGTGCCTTGGGTATTCAAAGAATTTGTGAAGGTTAATTATGTTGATTAACTGATGAATATCTGATGGAGATGATGAAGACCGAGTGATACCGAGTATCATGATTGTAGAAATGGTTAGATCAGTTGTTGTTTTTCATTGATGTCAAGCAATTGATTAATTGATTTTTATTATGTTTCCATGTCTTAAGAGGAGAATTTAAATGGGTGACAAATATAGATTAGACAGTGATGAAGTAATGATGATATAGTTGTTTTCTACTATATATTTAATGTTATCAAATTGGTGCAATTGATTGATCAAGTCAGAAACTACAATGAGTTAAAGTTATGACTGAAAGAGTTACTTTATCGAGAAAGAGTGAGTAAATTGATAGAATGTTATGTGAGTCATTCAAAAGTTTCCGAGCACTGAGTGGAAGTCAAGCATCGAGCACCGAAGATGAGTTAGACACCGAGCAGTGAATAAAGTCAGTTACCAAGTTGCAAAGCAAGTTTTACCGAGTACAAGATATTGATAATAAATGATGATAAGATCAAATTTAATGCAAAGAGATGATGAGATGGATGAAGAAATGAATTAAATAATTTTTGTTACAAGATCTACGAATGATAAAATTCAATGTGAAGATCAAGCTGTTGAACATAATTGCGAAGAGTTCCAAGAAAAGTAAAAGTTCTGAGGTAAAAGTGAGATGGTTTAATGAGTTGTGAAATATGAAGAAGATAATTGAAAAAATGAGCACAAATGAAGGAAAATCAAATTAAGGATATTAAGAGGCAAATGTATGTCTATATAAAGAATGATAAATATACAGAGAAAAGAGAGACTAGCGAATTGAATAGAGAAGAAGCAGAAGCTGAAGAATAACATTTATTGAGCAGAATAGAGAAACAAAGATTGAAGAATCTACAGTCTAAGAAATAGATCAATGGAGTATGTGACACTAATATTCAAGGGACCATAAAGGATCTAAAAAAAGAAAAGGTAGTTTCTATATTTATAGATCAAAGTTTACTGTTACTTATTAATATTTGTAACAAAGAAATGTCTTAATCAAGTGGATTTAATAGTCCTATTTGTAAAACCTAGACTTAGGTGACATTCCAAAAGAGTGTTTAAAGACCTCTAAAAAGGCCACTCCTAACAGGGTGAAGATCTTAACAGATCTGAGGTAAATCCCCTAACAGGGTCACATTTAGCAAATGTGTTTGTAATCTTTAACATGATAAGTTCTTAACTGAGCGTACTTCAAAAGGGTACAATTTTTATTATGGGTTACAATTCCCATAGAGGTTTTTCCCAAATTGGGTTTCCTCATTAAATCTAGTGTCAACTGAGTTAAATCTAGAGTTATATCAGTTAATCTGATGTTGCTAAGTTTGAATGGTTGATTTACATATATGAGATGTATTGCTAAGTTTGAATGATTGATTACATATATGAGATGTATTGCTGGTTATGTTATTGAGTTATTTGGTGAATTGGTTATTTATTGTATTCAGTATTATCGAGTGAATCAGTGAGTTTATTTTTAAGTGTTTAAGTTTTGATTTGTCTGATTCACCCCCCCTCAGTGAGACTAACAAATCATGCAGGACAAAATTGTGCAATTATTTTCATAGTGGGATTCCTTTTGGAATCTCTTCTTGATGTTTGTTAGTTGCTCTTGTTTTGACCTTGGGCCTTCTATTTTATACTTTATACTTTGATCTGAATATATTTTTAACTATTATTAAAAAATCAAATAATATAGTTTTTAATATGTATTTAAATTAAATTTATATTTTAAATTATTTTGGAGATGATTGAATGATTATTTTTATGAGGTTTTTAACTAAATTTATTTAGACCAATAATTTCAAGCTTGATAAAAATTGCATCATAATCAAACTAACAAGATTCAAATTCATAAATGAGAGATGCAAGTATGGAAGGACATTATATCTGTAGACACCCTGAATTGGTCAACCATAGTCAAAATAGTTAAATCAAATCAAATTCATGGATTAATTAACAAAGCCATTAATTAATTAAATTCAAGCAAAGAGGGATTTATTAAACTATTTAATTGACTTAATCAATCAGTTATATAGTTCAATTAAATAAGTCAAATCCAACCCATCTATTTCCCCTACATGGCTAATTTAAATAATTACTTGAATTAATTAATTCCTAAATTCTTTCAAAGGGACAAAAATTGAATGGCTAATGAGAAGAGAGGATTGAGAGCATAGGGATCACTCCAACACTTTGCTATCTTAGCCACTCATTTAGCCTTTGCTATCCTCACCGCTCATTTTTTCATCTTGTCCCCCTATTTGAACCACAACTCAAGCTCTCTCATCTAATCATGGTTAAATCACTCTACACCCTACCCTTGGGAAAATATTATAAATAGAATGTATTTCTCAATGCAAACCACCACTTTACATCCACTATCATTTGCATCACCATTATAGTCAAATATGCATCCATGTTTAGACTAATTTGAATTCAATTTAGCATAATTAGCATAAATAGCTTTCAATTAATCACCATCTAGTATAATTGCACATCATTTTCACTCTCATTTTAAGGATTGTCACTTTAGGATTGCTCATTTGCAGCTACGAGTACTCGTATAGTCTTCTTAGATGAGGAACCATGAGACAATTTTAAGGATTTCAAGTTTGATTGTTTAATTAGTATAGATCTTTAGCACTAACTTGATATGTCTTTGATATAATGTTTCATGTAGGTATTTTACATACAACAAGTTGTGCCCATTGTAGGGCCGATGCCTCAAACTAACAAAATTTTATGAAATTTGACTATTTTTGTTGAATTTGTGTTGTAGATTTGAGATTTGCAGGTACAAGAGCATGTATACATAGAAGTTTAGTACATATGAATTAAATTTTAGTGCGTGTGCAGTAAAGTTTGGCATGTATAGAGTAAATTTTTGTGCCTACAATGATTCTTTTAGCATGTGCAATATTTCTTCTGTCTCCTATTTATTTTCTTTCAATGCCTACAAATTCTTTCATTCTTACAATGCGTATTAACTCCAATATTTATTTTAGTGCGTAGGAGATAAATAATAGTGTGTGTAAAGTAAAGTTTAGCATGTACTAGATAAATAACAACTTGTATAAAGTTTTTAATAGCACCTACAACATGCAATTTTTAAATTTTTAAATTCACAAATCTGAATTCAATTAAAATACTTTGCATATGTTAGAACACAAGAAGGTAAGGAAACCCGTGGTTTGCAATCCATATTATTAAAAGGAAAAAGAGGTAAAAAGGATTAAAAAATATGCAAAAGCAATTCATAATGCAAATGTTGTTGAAAGCTAAGATGAGGACATTAAAGCAGATAATCATTACATAGAACTGGTAAATTCGTATCAATATTTTTAGAATATTCCTATGATCAACTATAATGCTTCTCATTTTTAGATCTTTTCCCAAATTTGGCTTTGATATTCCTTCAAGTTAGTGCAAATACTTGTGAATTTGTTTTCACTTTGGATTTTCTTGTGTCGGATCAACGTTTGTGAAGGGGATGATTAGGAGCGGGAACGATCAACAAGGTATGTATCAGAAAACATAAAACATTCTAAAAAATGTGCATAAGCTTCGAACAAGGTGAGTCCTAAAGCCTTTTAATTTCAATTCATTTTCTTAACTTGTGACTTTTCAAAATTTGAAATCTAGCTTAAATAGAAACCTATTATTGTTTTCCAAATAAGGTATTAGGCCTATGATCTCATCTTTTAAGATGATCAAAATGCCAAACATGTCAAATTTGAAAATAGAAAGAAAGGTTAAGGAATGGACAAACACTAAAATAAATCCTCTTTGTTTGTGATTGAAAGAATTAGGCCTATGTTCTCAACCTTTTAAGTTTATCAAAATGCCAAACATGCTCTAATTCCATTGGTTAAAAGGCTTGGAAATTAAAAAATTGCTAACTGTGTTTGGAAGTGAAAAGTAATAGAGATATGCTCTCATCCTTCTTAGGGTGATCAAACTCCTAGACCTACTTTTCATTTCATTTCATTTCTTTCATGAACATGATAGTTAGATTTAAAACTTAGAAGGCTCACCTCCCAAGATTTTCTTTAACATAGCTGGTGAGAGGGACAACCTAAAGGGGAAATAGAGATAAAGCCAACTTTTTCTGATCCACTATAAATAAATACCTTCTTGAAGTTAATGCTTCGAAGGGGAAAAGTATCTTATGTCTGGTCTCCTCTAGAGGTATATAGAACCTAAATAGCGTTTACACTACCATGAGGCCTTGTAATGCATTAATATGATTCCTTTGAACAAAATACTTGATTAAAACCTGTTTAAATTAGCAAGCCTACCTTTTCAAGCCATGTTGAACTAAACTGACCATAGGTAGATTAATTGAAGTGTTTTGTTGTGGTGACCTTGTCAAAAACATTCAAGAATATACACTTTTGTGTGTAGATTTTTAAAGGTTAGAAAAAATGTGTATTTGTGATTTCTATGCTTGATGATACATAATCTTGAAGAAAACAACATCTTCTCAAAAGGATAATATTTCAACAAAGATCTAAAACTCCTTTTCATGCCAGTCGTGATAAGATCCCATTACATAAAATTATCTTTACAAGAATATGGAAGCATGCTTAGAGAATAAATACAATATATAGACAAGACTCCTCATTCTCCTTATCAACCCTTTCAAGAAAATAATCAAGAGGAAGAATTTGAAGAATTCCCGATGGAAACTAATTCATGGTTTGAGGCTAACAACATTGGAGGAATTAATAATGATCACAATGAAGTGTTAATTGAGGAAAAGGTTAATGAAGCTTCTCAAAACCCTATGTTTGTAAAGGTGATGGAAAAGATCTTAGAAAGAGATAAAGATAGATATTTCCTCACCTTATCTCAACTAGGGTTTAAACTTCCTCGTGATTTTGACACATCCAAATTAACATTAGATGAGGAAGAACACACTCTTTTAAAATCTATGAACCAACAAATCAAATCTTTACAACCACAAATGGATAAAATGAAGAAATTTAATGTTCCTAAAAAATTTTCAATAGAATCCATTTTCCCTTTCCCATTTGATAAAAACCTATTTATGAAACCTTTTCCTCAAAAGATGGTATTTACAAAGTATGAAAAGTATACGGGTAAAACAGATCCACAAGACCACATAAGGGAATTTAGTACCTTGAATATGGAATTTCTGCACGAACCTACCTATTTGATGAGGTTTTTTCCTAGAAGCATTGGTGGGACAACAATGGAATGGTTTTCAAAGTTACCTCCGTGTATAAATAATTTTGAGGAATTGGTATCCAAATTTGTCAAAAAGTATTCCTACAACATTTAATGGGAAATTACCATGTTAGACCTATGCAATACTAAGCAAATAAGTGGAGAAGCCTTTTGATTTTTCTACAAATATGGAGAATATTTGTTCTAGAGATCCATTAAGTGTACCTGAGAAAGAAAAGATGGATATATTAATCAAAAACTTTAACTCAATAATGAACTTAAAGTTACAACTTAATTGTCCACCAAGATTTGA
The DNA here is from genome assembly GCA_018584345.1 of Thuja plicata. Lineage (NCBI taxonomy): Eukaryota > Viridiplantae > Streptophyta > Pinopsida > Cupressales > Cupressaceae > Thuja > Thuja plicata. Next base: position 4,618,266 of record MU224600.1, read on the forward strand.
AAAATTGATAGAAAATAGAATCATAATAGAGGATGATTTAGTAATAAATGGGGAACTAAATCTCTACAAGGATAAAAAATATTTTTAAAATAAAAGCAATACTAATTTCAACAACGATTCCTTCAAACAATAACAATAACGATAAACCAAAGTTTTGGTTGTAGAATAACAAGAAGAATTTAGTCAATGACGGAGTAGTGGAAGCCCACTATTTAAAACCAAAACCTTTCAACCTTTCAAGTAGTTTCACTAGTCAAACTAATAATTTCAACCAATCCTACAATAATCCTTTCAACAATAATAATTATTTCAATAAAAACCAAGGAAATACCAAGCCTAAACCCAATTTTATGTCTCAATTTACTCCAGGGCCAAGGAGAAAATTTACCCCATTGGGAGAAACACTTGAGACAACCCTAAGAACACTCATTTCCAACAAAATCATAACTTTACTAGAAGTGAGACCATATGAACCTCAAGTGAGTCCATCACGGTAGAGTGACTCTAATTATTGTGAATACCACTGTAGTAAAGGGTACAAAATGAATGAATGTATGAGGTGGAAACATGTGGTACAAGACCTCATTGATGATGGTATTATTAAAGTGGATGGATCAAAGACCAATGAAGATCTTAAAACATTCAAGATCCATTTCTCAAGAATCATGACAAGAGTGAATCTTCAAAAACCAATTAATACAAAAAAGGGAGACCACAAAGTAAATTTTGACCATACATATGACAATATAATAGATTCTCTATCCATTTACAAGAACACCATCAATTTCATAATGGTAAAAGATAAACAAAATAAAGAGCCCATCAATGTCATTACTAGGGGGCAAGCATCAAAAGTTACCTTTCCAAGAACTTTCAACACCATAAAAGATCTAATCTTCCATATTTTCTACCCAATCAATACAATTTAATGGATCAAATTCAGAAAAATCCCACATAGATATCAATCTTGGAATTGTTAAAGCTTTCACCTATGCATAAAGAGATCCTAGAAAAGGCTTTGGTTGATACAACGATTCCCAACAATCTAGATGTGGACCAATTTGAAAACATGGCCCACCATCTTATTGCACCACATTGCCTATCCTTTTTTGAGAAATATGGCATGTCCCTCAATCATCTACAAAACCTCTCTTGCATATTGAAGTCCTAATCCAAAAGAATATAGTCAAGAGAGTCCTAATCTATGGAGGTGCTGGCCTAAATATTTGTACATTAAATCTTGTGAAAGCCTTGGGATATTTTGAAGAGGCAGTGGATCCTAAGAAGAAAATAACTATCAAATCATATGATGTTGAAAAGAGATATTCTAAAGGAATAGTCATTCTACCCATTTGAGTAGGGCCTATTCAGAAAGGATCCATTTTCCAGGTACTTGACCTCAAATTTACCTACAACATATTATTGGGAAGGCCATGGATTCGTGAGATTAAATTTGTTCCATCAACCTATCATCAATGTTTAAAGTTTCCTTATCTTGAACAAGAAATAACAATCAGTTGAGATCTTAATCCATTCCAATATTGCAATAACATCAAACAGGTTACATATTATTTTGTGCCACACAATAATGAGGCTTCTACATTTAATTCACATTGAGTACACACTAAGGAGGAAAGTCTTAGGATAAGGTCATTATCCCAAGAGAAAGAAAAAGAAAAAGAAAAATAAAAAGATGAGGCCACTAGTTCAAAAAGTGACAATGATAATGCATCCCTATCAAATAAAGGCAAAGAAGAATTTTTTCTCTTACCTTCCAAAAATGAAGATCCTGAATCTTCCAATTCTCATACCCTTATCCAAGGAGAGAAAGATTAAAAAATTACTAGGTTGGAAAAGGGGAAAGCAAAAGAGACCCATTTCCAGAAGATGGATACCCTAATGAACATTTTTGAGAGGAAATTAAAAATTCTTCATAAAGGCGTGGGAGAATATTCTTTTTATCCATGGTAGACCTACCAAATTCTCCAAAATATCATGGAAAACCTTTGGTTGTACCAAATAAGACACTTCATCATCAATATAATGATAATTTTTTCAAAGCTACTACATCAACCAAGATAGAAGAAGACAATAATGTCTTAAAATAGCTATATAAGGATGAGGATGAAACAAATGAAAGGGTGCAAAACATTAGTATTCCCATAGATCAATATGGGAAATGATTTGAAATTATGCAAAAAATGGGTTATAAAGGAAAGGGACCTTTAGGAAAAAGAGATAAAGGGTTGTTGGAACCTATATAACCTACATGGAGGTCTAGTGAGGAAAAATAAGGAATAGGGTATCATGAGAAAGATTATCATTAAAAGAAGGCTTATAATCCTTATGAAAAACATCAATATATTAGATTTAGAAAGTGAGGATGGTTGAAATGAATATGAATGAGATTCATTATCTAAGGAATTTTGTCATGACAAAGAGGTGGGTTCTATCCATTATTATACTTCTACACTAAAGGAAATATCAAGTACAAGACAAGAATGGGTAGGAGAGCCTTATGTGCTCTCTTTCTTAGAAGAATCTATCTCTAGGTTTAATGTACAATAGTTTTTCCCAAAGGAAACTCAAGAGTACTCTAGTGAGGAAGATTTCAATCCTAGATCTATGGACCATCTCAAGGAAACACATGTTATTGATTTGAGTTAAACAATGTATGAACCTACAAATGAAATCATGACCCTAACTCATATAGACCCAAGCTTTCCCAATGACCCTTTATCCCTTGTTCATCCTGAATTAATTGATTGGGAACAAGTTAAAAAATCGAGATAAGTGACATACCAACATTCCAAGATGACCATTCCATAGCCATATACTTAAATGAGGTTGAACCTTCCTCCACCAATGAATCATATCAAGTGACAACAATGGGGGGAAGTGCTAAGTTTCTCAGTCAACAAGAGAAAAATAACAAAAAAAGAAAAAAATGAAATATCTAGTGGTGAAAACCATCATGTGACAGTACTACATCCCAAAATAGTAAAAATACATGATGTATCCAAAGGTGAAAACCCAATTGAGGAACTTAAGGATGAGAGACTTGACACTTTTCCTAACCATTATGAATAAAGATCAACTATATTGATAGAGACAATAGAAAATATAAAAAAAATGGAACAGAGGCAGAACCAAAAATAATTAATCTAGATACATCTTTGTCTATAGAAGAAAGTGAACAATTCATTGACTTTTTCAAAGAAAGAAAAGTGAATTTCACATGGTCATATGCTGTTGTGCCAAGATTAGATCCAAATCTAATAATGCACCATCTTGACATAGCTTTGGGAGTCAAACCAATAAATCAAAAGTTGAGAAAGATGAATCCACATGTAGCCTTATTGGTTAAAGAAGAGTTCAAGAAGCTCTCAGACATAGGGTTTATTAGGCCTATTGCATATACAACAAGGATCTCCAATATAGAACCTATTTCCAAAAAATACAAAATTATAAGGATTTGTACAGACTTTCAAGATCTAAACAAAGCATGTCCCAAGGATGATTTCCCTCTTCCTAACATTAATGCTATAGTAGATCTCACAACATGGAATTCTATGTTCTCATTAATGGATGACTTTAGTGGCTATAATCAGATAAAGATAGCTCCAGAAGATCAAGATAAAATGAATTTTACATGTTCATGGGGTACTTTCTATTGGAACATGATGCCATTTGGTCTTAAAAATGCTGGGGAAACCTATCAAAGGGTAATGACAACCATCTTCCATGACATGATGCACACATTAATGGAGGAATAATGTGGATGATATTCTTGCAAAATATTATACCAGAAAGGAACTTCTACCCATACTGGACAAAATATTTACTAGATTGGAACAATTCAAGGAAAGACTAAATCCCAAAAGTGTGCTTTTAGCTTCCAATCAAGAAAATTGTTAGGATACATCATGTAAAAAAAAGGAATATAGATGGAAACCATAAAATTTCAAGCTATTATGCAAATGGGGGCAACAAGGAATATTATCCAATTGAGGTATTTGCAAGGAAGGATAATATCTATCAGAAGATTCATATCAAAATTGGTAGAAAAATGTCATTCTTTTACCCAATCGATACATAAAGACATCGTATTTCAATGGGATAACAAATGTGAAGAAGCCTTTGCTCTGTTAAAGAAATATTTGGAAAATCCTCTAGTCCTAATTACTCCAATACCAGGGAAACCTTTGATCCTATACATATCAAAAACATAAAATTAATTAGGGCCTTTGTTAGCATAAAAGGATGACAAAGGAAAAGAAAAATCAATCTACTATATTAGTAGAACATTGGTCAAATATGAGCTAAATTATACCTGTGTAAAAATAGTGTCCTTAGTAGTAATCTATGTTTCTCAAAAGCTCTGACAATATATGCTAGCACATAAAATCAGGAGCATTTATAAAATAGATCCATTGAAATGCCTTCTTAGAAAATAAACTCTCATAGGAAGGATAGCCAAATGGGTTATGGTGTTAAGTGAGTTCGACATTGAGTATGTGGATCGTAAACCTATCAAGGGACAAACTATCATAGATTAGATAGCAGAGTCTCCAATATCAAGTGAAGAACCTATTCAAGTGGAATTTACAGATGCAAATATCCTTACTACTGAGCCAAAGACATGGAAATTATACTTTGATGGGTCATATACTCAACATGGCTCGGGGGCAGGAGTTCTTTTCATTACAACACAAGGTTGCACAATTCTAAAATCATTCAAACTACTATTCCCATGCACCAATAATATAGTAGAGTATGAAGCACTTATGATAGGACTCCAAATGATTTTGGAATGGAGAATTACAAAAATACAAATCTATGGCAATTCACAATTATTCATTAATCATATTAATGATGAATATCAAACCAAGGATGAAAAGATCATGTCTTATAAAAGGATGACTAATGACTTTAAAAAGTATTTTATCTTGATCACATTTGAGAAAATACCCAAAGTAGAGAATAATGAAAGTGATTCCATGGAAACACTAGCCTCACTTTTACAACTACATGATCAAGATGACAAATATGAGTTCTTGGTGGAGGAATTGGTAAAACCCTCATACGACCATCCTGGTTCCCAAATAATTTACCTACTTATGGGTCATGACTCTACTTGGTATGGTCCTATTTACACCTATCTCAAAGACAAAAAATTACCCTTGGACCAATCCCGAAATGAAAAAATAAACCTTATATACAAAGCCTCTTTTTTCACCATTATTGCTGACACATTGTTGTTAGAGTAATAGTCTATCGGGTTACTAAATTAAATCATTATGATCTAATTAGTAACTTCCCTATTCACTCTAGTTTGCTTCAGCTAACCTTAGGGTTTCCCTTTTAGGATTTCATGATTCCTTTATAAGGATTCACCTCTTAGTTTATCATTACAGAGTTTTCACATCTTATTGTAATTCTATTTGTTGATAATATAGATTATTTTCTTTCAACATGAATTTGATGTCTCTGGCTT
>MU224600.1:4628513-4669996 GCA_018584345.1 Thuja plicata
ATAAAAATGCAAAAAAATTGAAAAAGAGAAAAGGTGCCTTGGTAAATACTTAGCAATAGACACCTTGGTAGAAAAAAAAAAGCAAAATAGAGAGAAAAAGTGCAATAAATCCAAGTGGTGAAAACTTGGTAAACATGCACTATTTGACCTAAGTTAAGTCAAGCCTAGCTGTATTGCATTTTCATTTCCACATCCTTGTATATACCCCGTTGCATTCTGTCATTTGTACATAGTCATAATAAAGTCTTAGAGCTGCATTTGTACATAAAGATTTTGTCATGATGTTTGAAAGTTGTCCTGGTCCATTCTAATTGTCAAATCCAATTGGGGGCATAATTTAGATTCAAGGAGATCAACATAGAAACAAACACAAGTAAGACTTTAAAAAACTTCATAAAAAATCAAGCATCACAACCTTTGACACTTGTTGATTGATCCAAACATCAAATTTCAAAAATCCAAACACATGACTCATATCAAATTCACAAGGCTAAGCACATCAAAAGGTAAGATACAACATCAAAATCAAACAATATGAACAAGGATCAAAATGGATGGAAATTTTATGAGAAAATGGATCAAAAAACATATAGCACAAATAGTTTAATGGTGTTTCTTGATTTTTGTATTATGTCTCTTTAGCAAATCAATTATGTGTTGGACTAGATAAGCAATAATGGAGATATGATATTTTCTTGATTTCTTTTTGCAAGGTTGATTCTTCGATGTATGAAAGTAAGTCTAATGACATGATCACCCAAGAATCATCAAGGAACTTTGTAAGTCTAATGACATGATCATCCAAGAATCACCGAGGATATTTGTATATCAACATGGATCATATCTTTGTCTGTTTATGCAAACAGATACCTTGGACAATTTGGTTGCTCATATCTTAATGCCAAAATCAACTTGAAAAATTGAATCCAATGAAAGAGGTATTCATACTCCCATGGTTTGTGTTAGACACCTATATTTGCACCCTTACCCAAGCTCTTGTAGTTTTGGTAATCTAGTGTGACATGTGAATCATCTCAAGGTTGTGGGACCTTTTGCTAACCAAGACGAGACCTCCAGATTCTAGGACGGTTCCTCTTGATATGTCACCCAAATTTTCTTCTTAACATGAAAGTAAATCTTTAAGGGAAAAGGGATAGAAGGAATGCATGAAAGGGAAATAACTGAAAGAAAATTAGCCTACTAGGTGATACACCGAAGGTAACCTGAATCATAACACATTGACTAATCTCAGCATGAAACCTTGGAAAAAATAGAACACAAATTCCTAGATAGGCTTGCATAAATATTTCATAGGGAGGCTTGAGATAAACAGAGGCTATTCAGGGAAATAAGTAATTTCACAGACAAACATCCACTTTTGCAATTCGACACAGGAATGAGACAAAATGACAGGGGACTGTAGAATATCCACAAACTCATCTAAATCAAATCATCCATAGTAGTACACACTATTGCAAAAAGAAAGAGGGCCCAGGGGCTCCAATATTTCTCTAAAAATCATTCAATATATTCTAATTCAGTAAGAGAAATTCAGACAAGAAAGCCCAGGGACAGAAAAATGTCACAAAAAGATTTTGCAATATCTAAATATCAATGAAAGATTACAAACTGTAAAAGTCAGAGGGCATAAAAAATGCTACGGATAACTTCTAAGTAAGGAAAACTCTGAGCTCTAAAAGCTCTCAAAACTGATATATATACTCCCCAACACGCAGACTTGGAGTCAATTTGATCCTGTTAGGGTTATAATTGATTGCAATAGAATATTTAGAAACCCTAACACTATCAGTTTAGTTCATAAATGAATCATGAAAATATCTTTGATCAATCAGATCTATCTTTGAAATCCTTCCTACCACCATCAATTTTGCTTCTGCGAAGTCGGCCGATCCATCTACTTCTCTGCAAGTCATTTCTGTCATAACTTCTAAGATCAGATATTTGAATTTGCTTTGAATATTTAAATCCTAATGGTCGTAGGTGGCGCAGATATCTTTTTTAATGGCTGAGATTCCAATCTATTTATACTTTAAAAATGTAGCCACTGGATCACCTTATTTACCTGGGCAATGCCTCATAACCTCAGGTTAATCCCTTCTCTTTGCCACTAAGTATCCCAACCTTTTCACTAACCTTGGCTTTATCACAAGACCATGTGACAAGTGTTAGACCTTCTTTAAATTGGATGGTGGTCACCAAGTCTCTGGACCTTGATAGAATATTCCCCTTGATTACGAGACCACCCGACTGAAAGGCCGCAACTTAACTCATCTCCGAACTTAAGTTACACTTGGAGGTAGGAATTACACTGAGTCGAATGATCTCCAAATCCTTTGCTAACTCTAGGTTATATTAAGAGATCACCTGACTCCCCTTCGATCAAAATTTGATCCAATGATCATTACTAAGTCTCCTGATTAAAATGGAATATGCTTTTCTTTCATGAGATCATGAGACTAGCGAGAGTTTCTAGGTCGCCAGATGATTTAGAATATTCTATTTCTATCGCACAACTTAGAGACTTAATGCAAAGTGTAAATGTGCACATGGGAATTTGAAGAACTTAAGTCACCCAAAAGGTAATAAGGAAATATAACAAGTCTCAGGTAACTAGGGCTTTATCAAATACATAGGTTCTTCAACACTTAGATTATTTTTCATGGGTAGGAGCAAAAAAGGGACTGAAGAGACTATAGAGAACACAACCAAGATCAGAAATTTAAGGGCTACCTCACAGGCTGGGCTCAACCCTCGTGGGAGCCTCATTTTACTCCACTTGTAGCCAAAATCTTCATAATGGGGAAAATTTGGGTAACAATTTGAAAATCTAAGTAGTGAGGGTTGTAAAACTTTCATTATTGTAATATGATGCAAGAGGTATTCATACAATCATGGTTAAAAATCTAACCAGTGAGGGTTGTACCTTTTCATGTTCCAAAAAGCCCGATGATGAAAATAGAAAAAAGAAATGCATCCAATGATAAGTGACAATCTTAGTTGCATTTTGCATTCATTTTAGATTAATCTTGCATTATAGTTGTTATGGGATTTTTCAAGGGGGGGGGGNGGGTGGAAATCAAAAAGGGGTTTAATCAAGGTTATATCATCACAATTTTTTCTCAAGATTGAGTATATTGGAATTTAAAAACAATTCATTTTCACTTAGCTTTTGCATTTCATTTAGTCTTTAAGGTTCATTTCATGCATAAATCATTATCATTAATCATTTCTTATAGATTCATTCATTATATTTCAAGTAGGTGCATATCGTTACTCATATCTCATTATTATCATCTTTTGCATTTAGGTATCATTTAGATTGCATTGGTAGTATCATCATTAAGATTTAATCATTATGTGCATTAGATTCATTAATCATTAAATCATTTTAGATTCCTTATCTCATATTGCATATCATTAAATTCATTAGATTCAATTAGGTTCATCATTAAACATTTCAATTGCATTCCATGAGGATCATTATTCATTAAAGCACTATAGATCATACGATCAATACATAAGTATACACATTGCATTATAAACATACTTGCATAATCCTCTAGCATTAATAATTAATCATTACATCATGGCATCATTACATATACACATGTCATGGCGTCATTAAAGCATATAGATACAATAATCATGTCATAAACATAATTGCATTATAACATTACATTTCAATTTAAACATTACATTTCATTTTAAACATCTAAGTCAATTAAGTGCATCCATAAATTAGTAAACAAATATAAAAGTCATCCATATATTTGCATAAACATCACATAAATCACCAAGAATATAGAATCATCTAACATTCCATCCATATATAGATCATCTCAAAAATCATAAAGTCCAATTATCATAACACCCAAAAAAAGATAAGCTATCAAATGTCAGAATCTATCAAGACGAATCAGATGACTACATCTATCAAGAGATATATAATGTCCATCAAAGTCTATCAAAGTCCATAATCAATGTACAAGCATAAAATGTATGATAAAAATACATAAATATATATAAAAGGTGGAATCGATAATCATATGCATAAAATTGGGGCATGGCCTATCCCTGAATCTTTACCAACATCTGTAGGTGGATCCTGCCTAGTATCATCTCTCTAAGTGGCCTCTACCTGACTCGTCCCAAGTATATTTGTCTGACTAGGTGAAGGCACTACCTATGTAGGAACCTATGAACTAGAATGAGTTTCCATCTATGTAGGAGTTAGCAAGCTTTGACCCTGATGCATCAGTGAGATTTGACCCTGCTGAATATATGATATTACAACAACCAAACTCTGCATCACACTAGAAACCTATGCCAATTGACTCTGCAGAGAAGATATTCTATCCTATAACACCAATATGTCCTGGATAGGAGCTATTGGATCTATTAGAGCATTTGGAGCTGTAGGGGCAATAGGAGCACTAGGATGCACTATCTGTCTACCCACTTGAGGACCATGTCGACCCCACACTACTACAGGAAATGATCTTGGAGGAACCACTACACCTCCTCCTCTCATCCTAACTCTCCCTATACCCCGTACACTATCTCCACCACCTTGACCTCCATCCCTACCTCCATCCCTACCACTACCTCAACCTACATCCCTACCTCCACCTCATCTACCACCTCTACCTCCACCTCTACCTCTACCTCAAGGAGGGTCAATAACAACTCCCCCTCTCCCTTGGATAATCCTACCTCTATCTCTCCCTTCTCTTACCTGAGGTTTCCTCCTCTGACACCATCCTCTCCCATCACCATCCCTATCACCACCATCATCTCCGTCATTAGGATCTCTCTCAATGATATATAGAATGGGCTCTACAAGACCAATGAATATAGAAAATGGGTATTGTATCAACCATTGTGCATACTCAGGTGTAAACCCTGCATCAACTACATCCTCTCTATAATCCCATGGTAAAGGATTCAGACCCAAGAAATCATCATGTGTAACTCTAAACTCCACCTGTGGACCCCATCATGATCTCTCTAACTAAATGCGGGCATATATAGATAACCATAGTGACATACCCTATGTCCTCCAAAACTATCTCATAACTCTCATACAACATAATCTCTCTAACACCACTGGCATCCAACCAATCAACCAATAAGGCATATACATGAATGGAATCTCTCGATCATCCTTTTCTCAGGCCTCACAACCTAGGTAAGGATGCCAACATACCTGATCCATATCATCTAACATTTGGCACCAATAATATAGCTTTCCTATATGGGGTTGGACAATCACTCTGACATATATAAAAATGAATGGCCAATCAGGAGCCCGATCCCTAGCAGAAATGGGTCTCGTGATAGGGAGGTGCTCCCAAGTCCAAATTTGTAACAAAATGACACTAGGAGAAAGTGAAACATTATGTATATACACTACATGATGAAAATCATCATATTGGTGGAATTGGTTTATGATGTTGTTGTTGGCATTCATGTTTTATTACTGATGTCAACATATGTTTCTATGGAGGGATATCAGACTAGTTATTACTATTGCTTGATGATTGACATAAGTGTACATGTACTGTACTATTGATCCAAAGTGAGAAAAGATGGTGATATGTATATGGATATTTTTTGATCTTATGTCTAAGGCCACATGACTTAATATTGTATATTGAATGAGTTATAGATGTTTTAGTGAAGACTGGGTACTGGACGACGACAGTGATATTTGACAGAGTTAGTCTCTGTGTTTTGAGAATAACTTATGTGCAACATGGATTCATGTTATGAGAACTTAAGGGATGACATAAGACATGTTAAGGAAGGCTTTTTATGTTTCATGGGCTGTAGGACTCTTGGTGATGTCAGCTATGGTGTGTGTTATGGAGGAGACCTATTTGGGGCCGACTTCAGATATGAAGCATGTATTATGGGTTGCAAGCATGGATTATAGATCTTATATTATATTTGATGGATTATATTTGATGTTTACTTGTTATAGGTACCATGTGTATCTTAGCAAGGGGTTATGCAATCATTCATACATTGGGGAAGCCTAATTGGCCTACCTAATTGATTATTGTAATAGAGTATATAAGAGAGATCTTTTCTTGTTGGAAAGTGTGTATGAAGAGTGAGCAAAGTGGAAATGTATTTGTGGAAGCTGTGATTTTGTGTCTTTTGGATGTAAAGAAAATTTTGTGATTATTTTACTTCATTGGAACTAACCAAGCAAAGACGGTTTCTATCAGATAGTTCACTGGATTATATATCTCATATACATTTGTATTTCAGATAGTAAGTCCTTAGGGTGGATTTAACCTTCTTTAGATAGTGTGCTTGGGAAGTGAACCAATTGTTACTCTTGACTCCTAAGCTTCTGTCCTTTAACAGGGACTATGTACTATAATGCATCAATAAGCTCCTAATAGGCCTAAATCTTTTAACAAGGATACTATACTCCCAGTACATCATTTGTGGGTGCTAATTCCCATCGGGGTTTTACCTTTAATAGTGTTTCCTTGATAACAAAGGATTGTTTTATTGTGTGTTAATTTACTTTGTTATCATTTGGATTAAAGTTTAATGTTTAATAATTTGTCTCACAACTGATTCACCCTCCCTCCCAATTGTGTTGGTGGAATGTTATTCCTAACAATTGGTATCAGAGCTACTGGTCCTTAGAGAGAAATATTAACAAATTGAGGTGATCCTAAAGATGGCATTCTATAGGAAGGATAGTCCAAAGTTTGATCCTGAAAAATTTGACAGTTGGAAGAACAAAATGAGAACACATTTTCTATGCTTGGGAATAGACTACTGGATGATTACAAAGAAGGATGTATAAATGAAGGCTGCGGATGAAATAGATAAAGCTACTGATGAAGAAAAGAAGATAATTTCATATAACATGGTCAGAAGAGAAGCACTAATTAGTGCACTCTCTGAAGGTGAATTCACAGAGGTTAAAGATTTGGATTCTACAAATAAAATTTGGTCAAGATTGGAAGCACTATATGAAGGAGATAAGTTTACTAAGTAGGAAAAGTTGCAAAAATAGAAGACAAGGATGGAAAATATGAAAATGAGAAATGATGAGAACATTAGAGGATATGTACAGAGATTCACAGAGGTTTTTATTGGGATTATAAACTCTTGAGGCACATACAATGAAGAATAAGTGATCACAAAGATTCTTAGATCTTTGACACCTGTTTACAAAACTAAAGTGCAAACTATAGAAGAGATCATACCTTTAACAAATAAATTTAATAGAGAGATGTTGATTGCAAAATTAACTAATTTTGAGGCTGCAGAGCTGGGAGATTCATTACCTAAAGTTGAGACAACATTCAAGGCGACTGTTCATAAAAATGAAAAGACTTTATCGGGAATTGTGAGCACCAAACATAAGTGACTTGAGAGAGGAGCTTGGTGAATATGTTGATGACTGGGAAAAAATGCAGGAAGAAGAAAGAAAGTTAGATGAAATTGTGGCCCTGATCGCTAGAAGAGAAAAGACAGGTAAGAGTAAGTTTGAAGGAAAGTTACCTCTAAAATGTTTTTCATGCAATAAGATAGGTCATTTTGCATCTAGATGTCCTAAAAGAGTTCCAAAGCATAAATCTAAGTTTTATAAACCTAAGTATTCCAAGGATAAGGAATGCTACTATTCTAGTGAAGGTGTTTCTGATGATGATGCTATTGATTATGATGAGATTGGATTTATTGCTATCAAGGATGATGAACCTATTCAAGAAGAAAGAGCCTCAGTGTCACATGTTGAAAATAAATCTGAATGGATCATAGATAGTGGTTGTTCACACCATATGACTAGAGATAGAAATAAATTTTTAAGCTAACCAAGTATGATGGTAGTGTTCTTATATTTGGTGACAATACTCCTAATCTTATCATTGGAGTTGGATTTATTTCTCTAGATGGAAAGAAGAATACTGACAATGCATTACTTGTTGATGGACTTAAGCATAATTTGTTGTGTTGGACAACTAGTGGACAAAGGTTATCAATTTAAATACATTGATGGGAAATTCTCTATCAGAAGTAAGTCATGAGACTTGATCGCATGTGGTACTAAATCCAAAGGTAATGTATTTGAATTAAATACATTTGAGGCTTCTTTTTTGTTGTGAAGGTTGATGACAATTGGTTATGGCATAGAAGATTTTGTCATGTGAATTTTGATAATATTGTGAAGGCAAGTATGAATAATGCAGTTAGAGACCAACCAAAGATTGTGAAACCATCTAACACCATGTGTAGAGTATGTGTAACGGGGAAACATACTAGATGTAGTTTTAAAAGAAAATATTACTTAGTGAAAGGGAAGTTGGGTCTAGTGCATATAGATCTATGTAGTCCTACAAGAACAAAAGTTGATAAATTTTCTAGGATGATGTGGGTTACATATCTAAGAGAGAAATCAGAGGGTTTTGACAAATTAAAGATATTTGAAGCAAAAGTTGAGAATGAATCAGGTTTAAAGATAAAATGTTTGAGATTAGATAGGGGTGGAGAGCTTGCTTCATATTTGTTCAATACCTACTACGAATAGCATGGAATATACATATATACATTTTCTCCTAGGACACCACAACATAATGGGATATCAGAGAAAAGAAGAAGAACAATATTAGATGCTTCTAGAACTATGTTGTTGGAAGGAAATGTATCTCATGTTCATTGGAGAGAATCTGTTGGTACTGTTGTTTATAATTTGAACAAAATTTAGATCAGAGAAGGTACAAGTAAGACTCCTTATGAATCATGGTTTAATCATACTCCTACTATGAAATATTTTAGAATATTTGGTAGTAAATGCTATATCAAAAGTGATGATGAGATAGGAAAGTTTGATGCTAGAAGTGATGAAGGGATATTCCTTGGTTATTCCACTAAAAGAAAAGCTTATAAATGTTTCAATACAAGATTGAGGAAGATGACTGAAAGTGCTAATGTGAGGATTGATGAAAAGTTTGAGATGTAGGAAAGAATATATGAATGCAACCAAACTACAGAGATCGAGGAGGTTAGTACAAATCAAGAAGAACCTTTTGAAATTGACCATGAGATCAAGGTATGTCAAGATGACTCAAATGAGCTTACTGAAATTCCTAAGACTCCTACGTATGTTAATAAAAACCATCCTGAAGATCAAATTATTAGAGACACAAATAGAGGAATGATGACAAGATCAAGATTAAGAGATGAAATTTGTTTGATGTCTCAAGTTGAACCAAAATCTACATATGAGGCATGCAGAGATGAATCTTGGACAAAGGCTATGTAGGAAGAATTGGAACAGATAAAGAAAAATAACACTTGGGAACTAGCTCCTAGACCTAAAGATAAGAATGTTATAGGAACTAAGTAGGTTTTCAGAAACAAGATGAATGATGAAGGAATGGTTGTAAGAAATAATGCAAGACTGGTTTGTAAAGGCTACTCAGAACAAGAAGGTACAAAATTTGAAGAAACATTTGCTCCTATTGCTAGGCTTGAGGCTGTAAGATTATTTCTTGCTTATGTTTCACACAAAGACTTCAAAGTATATCAATGGATGTGAAATCTGCATTTGTGAATGAAGATCTAGAAGAGGAAGTATATATTGAACAACCTGATGGATTTCCTTTGACAGAAGATGAGGACATGGTTTTCAAGTTGAAGAAAGCTTTGTATGGACTAAAAAAATCACCAAGAGCATGGTATGCAAGATTGGACAGGTATCTACTTCGTCTTAGTTTTAGAAAAGATAACGCATAAAGCAATTTGTACTTAAGAACCAATGAAGATGGAATTCTAATAGTTGAAGTTTTTGTTGATGATATCATTTTTGGAGGAAATGATGTAATGAGTAAAAGGTTATCTAAATAAATGGAAAGTGAATTTGAGATGTCAATGATTGGTGAGATGAAATTTTTCCTTGGATTGAAAATTAATCAGAATAAGAGTAGTATTTTTATTTCTCAGACAAAGTATCTTAAAGAAATGTTGAAAAAGTTTGGAATGGAATATTGTAAACCTGTTGGAACACCTATGGTTACTGGTCACAATATTACTACTACTGATGAATCTAAGAGTGTTTTTTAGACAAAGTAGAGATCTATGAATGGAGGCTTACAATATCTAGCTCACACCAGACCAAATATTGCTAATAAAGTTGGAATTGTGGCAAGATATCAAGCAGATCCTAAGGAGACACACCTTGTTGCTGTAAAAAAAATATTTAGATATCTGAAAGGAACGCTAGATTATGGCTTATGATATAAAAAATCTGACAATTTTGATTTACATGCTTATACTGATGCTGATTGGGTAGGAAATATTGATGACAAAAAGAGTACAAGTGGTGGTACATTCTTTCTTGGAAAAATATTGGTTTCTTGGTTAAGTAAAAAGAAGGATTGTATAGCTCATTCTACTATTGAATCTAAGTATATTAGTACTACTATAAATTGCACACAGATTTTTTGGATGAAGCAAATGCTGAAGGACATTGGGATAACTTTTGATGAGCCAGTGGCTATCCATTGTGATAACACTAGCACAATGAATATGTCAAAGAATATAGTAATGCATTCAAAGACTAAACCTATTTCCATTAAGTATCATTTCTTGACAGACAAGGTAGTAGAGAAGGAGATTAGATTGGAGTATATTAACACAAAGGAAGAAATAGAAGATATATTTATAAAACCTTTGCACCTTTGCCAAAGGATGCCTTTGAGTATATCAGAGGTATGCTTAGGGTGTGAGCCCTCCTTGCAAGAAAAAAATTGATGCAGGAATGCATCAGTCCAATGGCTTATAGAGCTATATCATTTTCTAGACTTGATGTATGGATCTACTCCTTAGGGAAAGTGATAGCAGGAACATTATAGAACACATTTGGGTGATTTTGCACCTAGTTGTTGGAGGTATGAAGATTTGAAAAAGCTACACCTTGTAGAAGGAAGATGGTATGAAGTAGAGTTATGAAACCCTTTGCCATTGTTGTCAAAGGGGGAGAAATTCTATGAGAAAATCCCCTACTATTTTAGGGAGAGTTTTTTTGAAGATATTGAGAAGATTGTATTGAGAGATTACTTTCGGGTTGATGGATTTTCCCATATGTTTCCATCAATGCCAAAGGGGGAGATTTTTGGAATTGGTTTCTGATGTTGTTTTGGAATTCATGTTTTGTTAAGAATGTCAACATATGTTTCTATGGAGGGAGATCAAACTAGTTATTATTATTGCTTGATGACTGACATAAGTGTACAAGTACTATACTGTTGATCCAGAGTGAGAGAAGATGGTGATATGTAAAAGCTTATGTTGTAATTATGTCTAAGGTCAGATGGCTTAATATTGTATATTGGATGAGTTATAGATATTTTAGTGAAGATTGGGTATTGGATGATGATAGTGATCTTTGACAGAGTTAGTCTCTATGTTTTGAGAATAAATTACGTGCGACAAGGTGATGTAAGTACAAGTATTTCTCTATACCCTATCCTCTTCTAGGGTATCTTATAGGCAACTTATTTGACCTATTAAGGTTATTGAATAACCCTAATCTCCCAAGGATTCTCTACACAAGATCCTTCTTCTTTCGACTTGCATGTACCAATCAAGAAAACAAATCACTCCTCACTTAGCCCATAGAGCTCTTTTAGCACCATCTTCCCTAACTAATCCAACATGATAAAGATAAATCACACATGGAGAGGTAGGATTATAGGATTTCAATTGGATCCAATCCAATGCCTACAAACACACTTTGTGATAGAAGCCTAAATGAGTTCCAAGAAACATAGCAAATTCACCCAAAATAGGGCTACAAGCAATTAGGCCTAATTAGGCACCTTTTCCAAAATAAGTTGAAATAATCCTTAATAAGGTGGAAAAATAACCTTTCATTCTGACACCCTTTATAGAGACCTAAAATATTTTCTAGGTCTTGTCCTCCCAAGGTGTCCGTATAGCGGGTTCCTACAAACAAGCCTAAATTTAAGGGTTTCAACTCAAACAGAGCATGGCCAACAGATTATTTGTTTTCACCATTAATAATCTCTCACCAAGTCTTCCCATTGAATTTGGGACATCTTCACACATATTTCCACCTCTCCACAAGCTTTGATTGAAGTAATCAATGCTTTCAATCCCTCCTAACACCTCTGCAACTCTCTGTGATCCCTAGCCATGCAAATCTGGCTCACCTAGGGAATCACTGTTAAAATATCTTTCTTTCCTTCCAAGGTGCCTCATTCACAATAAAATATTTAAAAGGATTCATCTTCCTAATTCCAAAGGCCCGCATAGATTCCACGGTGGAAAGAGAAGTTATGACCCCATTTTGAGAAACTGCTTGGTTCAGACCAGTGCCAATGAAAAATAGAAAATTTTTTACATCAAAAAAGAAATATGAACAAAAAAAAAACCAATCACATACATAATAAATAATTTACACCCTCTAACTCATGCACCAAATAAAATGCAGAATTCAATCCATTAAACACCAAAATGCAAAGAAATTGCTTAACTGTAACTGGTTTCTCAGTAACACAGTCCGTATAGATAAATTGAAAAATAAACCAAAATCATAAAAAGGAAGAGGGAGGCCTTATATATTTTACCATGACCCTATCTTGATGGTTTCAGATAGTTAGAAACCCAAATGCTCGAAAAGACATCATTGCAAGAAATGTTGTCAATGTTGTCAATGACAACATTGACAACTTTTACAACTTTTGTGATTCTTGCATACAAATTGGTCAATCAACTTAAGAAACTTAACCAATTACATATCTAGGCTAAGTAAACATAAAATATTTCTCCCAAACACTTCCTTGTCCAATTTGACCCCTAAATGCATAATTACCACTTTTTCCCCAACATTGGCAACATGTATACAAATTGACCAATTTGGACATTACTTGCAAAGAAAGTCACTAAGGACCTAATAAGACCTCCTAATATAACTAAAAACATCCTAGGACCCATCTAGTCCCATTATTACACTAGTGGTGTCGCTAAGACCACTACAAGCCAAAAATAAATGAGAAGCCCTAGGTTACCATTTAGCCCTACCTAGGTGCTCCTGCACCATACTCCCCCACAAAGGAAAGTCATGTCACTCCTATAGACAAAATGTCTTCATCTATGCCCAAATTATTGGAGTCTATAGCTGTAATCCATGATACCTCTGATTCATGCCTATTCTTCCACTTGATGAGGTGCTCCAGGTACACCTTGTGCCTTGTAGTCCTCTTGACTCTTGAATCCAGAACCTTGTCTTCTTCCAGCTGTGGCTTGGGAGGTAATGCAATATATTCAATATAATTAC
Source organism: Thuja plicata (assembly GCA_018584345.1). Lineage (NCBI taxonomy): Eukaryota > Viridiplantae > Streptophyta > Pinopsida > Cupressales > Cupressaceae > Thuja > Thuja plicata. The sequence goes on from MU224600.1 coordinate 4,641,865, forward strand.
TTATAACCCCTTGACTATTTTGGCCTATCTCAGATATTGGCCCTTTGAATATGATCATGTTTTGGACATTAAAAACAAGAGATATGCTTAAATCTGAAGGTAAGTCTATTTTGTATGCATTAGCCCCATACTTGGATATGATCTTGCAAGGTCCCACCCTTTTCATTTTAAGTTTAGTAGGTAGACCTTTCTACAATGTGGATTTGTTCAAATTAACCATCACATAATCACCTACCTCAAATTTTATGTCTCAACTCTTTTCATCCACTTTGGCCTTCAACTTTTGTGCACTGTCTTGTATGGTCTTCTTAACTTGATCTTGGATATCCTTCATGGTTTGAGTGAAGTCCTCAGCATGACCACTCATATACTCCATTCCTCCAAGATCCCTAAGCTCACACACACCCCTTGGGTGCATACCATAAACCACTTCAAATGGGCTTCTCCCTATTGTTCTGTTCTTGCTATCATTGTATGCATAATTTTCTTGGGGAATGACCACATCCCATGTCTATCCATACTCTTTAGTGAGGCACCTCAATAGGTTACCCAACACTCTGTTGACCACCTTAGTTTGGCCACCTATCTGTGGATGGTAGGCTAAACCAAAAGAGAGATTAGTACCCAATCTATTCCATAATGTTTTCCAAAAATGGCTCATGAATTTCACATCCCTATTTGATACAATACTTAGGGGAAAACCATGGATTCTCACAATCTCCTCAAAGAAAAAATATGCTATATGGCTAGTATCATGAGTAGTCTTGCAGGGTATAAAATGACCTATTTTACTAAATCTATCAACCACCACATAGATGCTATCATATCCTTGTTTTGTATTGGGTAGACCCACTATGAAGTCCATTCTCACACACTCCCATGATCGATTTGGGACTGGTAAAGGTTGGTATAAACCTGCATTACTCATTCCTCCTTTAGCTTTCATGCACACTACACATTGCTCAACATACCTAGTCACATCCCTTATCAACTTTGGCCAATGGTAAAACCTTTGTACTAGTTCCAAGGTCTTATCCATACCAAAATGACCAATCAAGCTCCCGTTATGTTTCTCCTATATGAGGTTCTCTCTCATTGAACCCCTTGGCACACATAACTAATTACCCTCAAATAACAGTCCATTTTGAAAAGTAAAATCAGAAAAATTGCTATGGAAATGATTCTAAAAATCATTACACACCTTGTAGGCTTCACCAAAGTCTTCATCTTCCTTGTAGAGATCTCTAAAACTTTTTATGCCAATGCTATTCAATTGAACTTCTTGAAATGTAAACAATCTCATACTTAGTGCATCTGCAACCTTGTTCAATTGCTCCTTCTTGTGCTTAATTTTAAATGTGAATGCTTGTCGGCATTCCATCAATTTTAGGTATCTATTGCTTATTTTCTCCTGAGTAATTATATAGCTAAGGGCTTTGTTGTCAGTAAACACAACAAAATCCTTGGGTAATAGGTAATGCCTCCACTTCCTAAGGGACTGAACTTAGGCATACAATTCCAAGTCATAGGAAGAGTCTTTCTTCTTGGATTCATTTAATTTTTCACTAAAGAAGGCTACTAGCCTATCTTCTTGGCTTAGCACACCCCCTACTGCCATCCCACTTGCATCACACTCAATTGTAAAAAAATTTTCAAAACTAAGCAACTTTAGGATAGGTTGTGTGGCTACTTGCTTCTTCAACATTTCAAAGGATTTTTCTGCTTCTAAGGTCCACCTAAAATTGGTTTTTACCCCACCCTTTATGGTATCTAATAATGGTGCACAAATGCCACTGGAATTTCTAATAAATTTTCTTTAAAATTGGGCTAACCCATGGAAACTTCTTACCTCAGTTGCTGTGGTAGGTGGTGGCCAGTTTAGGATTGCTACAACTTTGTCTTGAACCATCTTCAATGACCCCTTGGACACTACAAATCCCAAGTATGCAAGTTCTTGCTTTAATAAATCACATTTCTCAAGATTGATAGATAGCTTCTCTTCATGTAACCTCTGCAATACAGTCTCTACATGCTTGATATGCTCCTCTCTTATTTTGCTAAAAATTAGTATATCATCAAGATATACAACTACAAACTTCCCTATGTAGTCCTTGAGCACTTCATTCATGAGCCTCATGAATGTACTTGGAGCATTTGTTAGACCAAATGAAATCACAAGCCACTCATACAACCCATCTGTGGTCTTGAATGTCATTTTCCAGTCATCTCCCTCTTTCACCCTCATCTGGTGATAACCACTTTTCAAATCAAGCTTAGTGAAGTACATTGCCCCTCCAAGACAATCCATAAGATCCCCACTCCTAGGTATGGGGAACCTATAACTTATTTTAATTCTATTTATGGCCCTTGAGTCTATGCAAAGTCTCCATTTTCCTCCCTTCTTAGATGCCAACACAACCGGGACTACACATGGGCTTATACTCTTCTTGATCAAGCCTTGATCCAATATTTCTTGCACTTGCTTTGCCACTTCCAAGTTTTGATCAGGGGTAAGCTTAAAAGTTACCTTATTAGGCAAAGATGCACCAAGGACAAATTCTATCTGATGACTTATCACTCTTCTAGGAGGTAAGGTTGCAGGAGTTCCATCACTTACTATATCTTTGTACTTCACAAGCAATTCTTGAATATCTGATGGTACGGGTTCCTTGATAGGTTTCTCTTCTTCCTTGGGCTTTAGAAAAATAGCATATCCTTTATTATCTTCATCCTCAAGGTCTTTCACAATCTCCTTTCCACTACACAACAAAATTCTAGGAGTCTTGGGCTGTGGCTCATCCTCTTCCAACAGAGACTGAATCTTGAAAGTTTTGCCTCCTTTCTTGAATGTTATGGAATTTTATTTCCCATCATACACTGCTCCATTTTCATATTTCCAAGGCCTTCCTAATAGAAAATGACAAGCATCCATTGGTAAGATGTCACATAGCAACTTGTCCTTATAGCCTGCTAAAGAAAACTCAACCCATGTTTGTTCATTCACCAAGAAAATTTGGCCTTTATTTATCCATGTCACCTTTTATGGATTTACATGGGGTACTTTGTTTAGCTTGAGTTTTTCCACTGCCTTCTTTGATATGATGTTATCTATGGATCCATAATCCACATTCACCTTACAAAATTTTCCAAGGATCTTGCATCTTATCCTAAACAAAGCCCTCTTATATTTGGGTTCATCTTTGACTGGTTTCCTTATCAACACCCTCCTAAACATTAGATTTTCTCCCATCTCTGAGTCTAGATGATCAATCTCAGGTGCTTTGACACTTGAAGTGTCCTCATGAGCATAGGCCACTCTCTTGTCATGGTTTGATGTAGTAGTTTTCTCAGGGCATCTATATGTTGGGTGGCCCAATTGACCACAATTGTAACACTTCATACTTTCAAAGTATGAGTTGCTTCTACCTGACCCTGTTCCTCTATTAGGGCTTCCTTGATTACCCCTACCTCTGGTATAACCCCCTCTTGGAGTAGTTTCATTTCTATGCTTTGTCAATTTGGTTTCACCTTGGTTTCTTTTCTCATTGCCTTTGCCTTGATAACCTCCTCTTTGACCCCGTTGGTCTCTTCCTCTACCTCAATTTTTGAAGTTAGAGTCACCTTTCTTTCTATCCTTTTCGTCCACATTTAGAGCTAATTTATGACACCTCTGAACTGTGGTTGGTGTCCATATACTAATATCTTCTTGGATGTTCCACTTCAAACCACCCAAGTAACTTGCTACCTTGATTTATTCTTCTTCTTATTTCTTGGACCTAAGACACAATCTCTGAAACTCCTCTGTATAAGAGGCTACATTCATGTCTTTTTGTTTTAGATTTTTCCTTTTCCTATGGAGTTGGATCTCATAGTCTTCTGGTAGATAGTTTTCTATTAGCTTGGTCACCGTGGCATTCCAATTGTCTATAGGCTTATTACCCATTCTAATCCTCTAATCTTGAAGATAATTCCACCATGTTAGTGCTGACCATCTGAGTCTTGACTTGGCCACCTTGAGCTTCTATGCCCCTGTCACACCTTCACATTTGAAATGGTTTTTCATTCCTTCAATCGAATCCATCACTGCTTCAATGTCCATCTTCCAACTAAACAGTGGTATTCCCTCCATTTCCTTCCCTCCTAGGGCTTTTATGGATTTTAAGAAGGGTTCTTCATTCAAGATAGGGTTTGGTTCAAGGATAATGTCTTCCTCAACAATCCTTTTACCCCTATCACTACTTTCAACTTCTTTGTTCCTAGCTGCATTAACAAATTCTTCTAGCCTTATCTTCATTCCTTCTAAGGATTATTCAAGGAGTCTATTCTTCTCCTTTTTCTCATCCACCTCTTTAGCTAGCTCTGCATTAGTCACCATGCTTGAATCTCCCACTTACTCACCAGTAGCTTGCATACATACACTATTTTCCCAAGACTTTAACTTGCTCTGATACCAATCTGATGTAAGTACAAGTCTTTCTCTATACCCTATCCTCTTCTAGGATATCCTATAGGCCACTTCTTTGACCTATTAGGGTTCTTGACTAACCCTAATCTCCCAAGGATTATCTAGACAAGATCCTTCTTCTTTCAACTTGCATACACCAATCAAGAAAACAAATCACTCCTCACTTAGGCCATAGAGCTCTTCTAGCACCATCTTCACTAAATGATCCAAAAAGATCAAGACCCATCAAATATGGAGATGTAGGCGTCTAGGATGTCAATTGGATCCAATCCAATGCCCAAAAACACACTTTGCAATAGAACCCTAAATTAGTTCCAAGAAACATAGAAAATTCACCCAAAATAGGGCTACAAGTAATTAGGCACCTTTTCCCAAATAAGTTTAAATAATCCTTAACAAGGTGGAAAAATAACCTTTGATTCTGAAACCCTTTACAAAGACCTAAAAGATTTTCTAGGTCTTGTCCTCCCAAGCAATCCACACAGTGGGTTCCTACAAACAAGCCTAAATTTAAGGGTTTCAACTCAAACAGAGCATGGCCATCAGAATATTAATTTTCACCATTAATAATCTCTCACCAAGGATTCCCATTGAATTTGGAACTTCTTCACACATATGTCCACCTCTCTACAAGCTATGATTGAAGCAATCAATGCTTTCAATCCCTCCTAACACCTCTGCAACTCTCTGTGATCCCTAGCCATGCAACTCTGGCTCGCCTAGGGCATCACTGTAAAAATATCTTTCTTTCCTTCCAGTGCACCTCCTTCACTATACAATATATACAAGGATTCATCTTCCTAATTCCAAAGGCCTGCAGAGATTCCACGATGGAAAGAGAATTTATGACCCTATTTTGAGAAACTTCCTAGTTCAGACTAGTACCAGTGCATAATATAAATTATTTTACATAAACAAAGAAATATGAAAAAAAAAAAAACCAATCACATACAAAATAAATAATTTACACCCTCTAAATCATGCACCAAAGAAAATGCAGAGTTCAATCTAGTAAACACCAAAATGCAAAGAAATTGCTTAACTGTAACTGGTTTCTCAGTAACACAGTCCGTACAGATAAATTGCAAAATCAACCAACCTCATACAATGGTCAAGGGAGGCCTTATATATTTTAACATGACCCTATCTTGATGGTTTCAGATAGTTAGAAACCCAAATGCTCGAAAAGACATCATTGCAAGAAATGTTGTCAATGTTGCCAATGACAACATTGGCAACTTTTACAACTTTTGTGATTCTTGCATACAACTTGGTCAATCAACTCAAGAAACTTAATCAATTGCATATCTAGGCTAAGTAAACATGAAATAGGTCTCCTAAACACTTCTTTGTCCAATTTGACCCCTAAATGCACAATTACCACTTTTGCCCCAACATTGGCAACACGTATACAAATTGACCAATTTGGACATTACTTGCAAAGAAAGTCACCAAGGAACTAATAATACCTCCTAATCTAACTAGACACATCCTAGGACCCATCTAGTCCCATTATTCCACTAGTGGTGTGGCTAAGACCACTACAAGACAAAAACAAATGAGAAGCCCTAGGTTACCATTTAGCCCTACCTAGGTGCTCGTACACCACAAGGATTCAGGTTATGTGAGCTTAAGGGATGCCATAAGACATGTTAAGGAAGGTTTTTTATGTTTCATAGGTCGTAGGAATCTTGGTGATGTTAGCAATGGTGTAAGATCTGGAGAAGACCTATTTGGGGTCGACTTCAGATATGAAGCGTGTATTATAGATAATGAGCGTGGATTACAAATCTTATATTATATTTATGGATTATACTTGATGTTTACTTATTATAGGTACCATATGTATGTTAGCTAGGGGTTATGTAATCATTTTTACATTTGGGAAGCCTAATTGGCTGACCTAATTGATTATTGTAATAGAGTATATAGGAGAGAGCTTTTCATGTTAGAAAGTGTGTGTGAAGAGTGAGCAAAGCGAAAATTTATTTGTGGAAGCTACAAGCTTGTGTCTGTTGGGTGTAAAGTAGAGGTTGTGATTATGTTACTTCATTGAAACTTACCAAGCAAAGATAATTTATATTAGATAGTTCACTGGATTTTATATCTCATATACATTTGTATTTCAGACAGTAAGTCCTGAAGGTGGATTTAACCTTCTTTAGGCAGTGTGCTTGGGAAGTGACCCCACTGTTACTCTTGAATCCTAAAAAGGCCTATCCTTTAATAGGGAATGTGTACTATAATGCATTAATAAGCTCCTAACAGGGATAAATTTTTTAACAAGGATACTATACTCTCAGTACATCATTTGTGGGTGCTAATTCCCACTGGGGCTTTACCTTTAATAGGGTTTCCTTGACAACAAAGGATTGTGTTATGGTGTTGGCATTTACTGTGTTATCATTTGGATTAAAATTTTTATGTATAAAGTTTAATGTTTAATAATCTATCTCAAAAATTATTGGCCCCCCTCTCAATTGTGTTGGTGGACTGTTATTCCTAACAAATATAACTATGCCAATACACAGGAACCCCAAGAAAATATGTGGGGATGACCAATCATATCCTCAATAATTTTACCCTAGCCTATTGTAAAACCATGTCCACATCTATTAGGGAGTATAAATCCTCCAACTAATCCAACATGTACGATATGAAGTGGATCATCCGCCAATAATTATACCCAGGGAATGATATCATCACCAAAGGTAAGATCTGTGAAGATCCAACAAGAGGCCTCTCCATCATAGACCTGATCATAATACAATATCTCACCAATCACTGGGATGCATAAAATCCTATACACTTCCTCAGGGTGATTGTCATCTCACCCATTAGTAAATGAAAAGTATTGTGGTCTGAGTGCCAATGCTTGACCACAACAGCCAGTAACCCCCTGTTCATATGGAACTAGGGCATCTCAAGTAAAAACCATAAACCACATCGATCTATCACTCATTTGTCATGACTTGATAAATCTAGAATTAAATCAAATGGATAAGGATAAGGGCCTCTAAATTGCAGTTTCTGAAAGGAAACCTATTTTGGAAATCAAAGTGTGAATTAATTAGTAATCATCATCAATCTGATCATCTAAAGTCAATCAAATCAAGTAATCCTATTACAAAATTTCTCATCACGAGTGCATCAACTTTCCTAACTCTAGATCTTGAGAAAATAAAATCAACCTATCTTATCAACCCATCAGGATTTACATTTACATGAAATCAACTACCTGATCTAACTGACATAAAAACACACAATTTTCATAGAATTATCAAGAAAAATCACACTTTTATCCTTGCAATTAGACGATGAGTTCATCATTCCAAAAATTAGGCTAATAAAATAGAAAAAAGTGTATAAACAGGCTTACATGATACTTAAACAATGTATATGCACCAAAACATCTTACGTGCTACAATTTTATATTGTACGTATTGTTATATTTCTACTATGCATTATAACATGTGTATACACTCGAAGATTATCATACGTGCTAAAAATATTTGTGTAAGCGCTATAAAAATCATACTTTTGCACTTTTATGTTGTACACCCTCTTTTATCCTATGTTATGTGCTACTCTACACCTAGGGCATCTGCTTCTACGTGCTATTTTTCACTTTGCAATGCGCTAAAAGTCTTTGTAAATGCTCTAAAACTATTATTATACATGCTAAAACTAAGGAATTTTTTTTAAAAAACTACAACCTAAGACCACGCCTAAATTAAAAAAACCAAGCAAATAAATTCTAAAATTGACAACGAAGGATGGATATCGACACATACCAGAGGTCCATAGTCAGTTGGGCACTAGAATCGACGACCTCACTCAAACCTATGCCATCAAATCGACACAACCATGACTGCAAAGGAGGGGTAAAATGAGCTTTGAAAGGGTAAAATGACAAGAGTAAATGAGCAAAGGGTAGGGTAAAAACCTATTTTAACTCTTATATACTCACCAAAGTGCCTTTTAAGGGGTATTTTTACCATTTTTTGTAACCAATCATCCTTTCTATCAAAATTTTTTAACCTGGGGCATTTGTACAAGTTGGTTATTATCGAGAAATGCATCAAAATTGTAACTTCACCCAAAATTTTCAAACATTTTCAAATCATGATATTCAATCAACTTTCTCAAATATCAATTTTTGATCCATTCCTGGAGGGGGCATCAAACATCAGAATACCAAATAATCTTAATCAAAGCATTTTTTGAAATAAGGAGCATTGAACGATAAAATTTTAAAATCATCATTGGGGCATCAAAATCAAGTTGAATTTTTCATCAGGGATTCATTATCAAATCTGCATCAAAACATCAAATTTGAATCATTATCTAATCTACATTAGACATAAAAAACCATCATACATCAACATCAATCAAATTAGTATCAAGCATTGAATCAAGTATTATTATCTACATCAAAATTGGACATCATATTGAACATCAAGATATCAAACATTGAGTATTCTTTGAAACAACACGCTTCATGCATTGCTTCAAAGAGGGGCGTTTATAGACACCCTAAATTGGTCAACTATAGTGAAAATGGTCAAATCAAATCAAAATCATGGATTAATTAACAAATTCATTAATTAATTAAATTCAAGCCAAGAGGGTTTAAGTAAAATATGTAATTGACTTAATCAATTAGTTATATAGTTCAATTAAATAAATCAAATCCAACCCATCTAATTCCCCTACATGGATAATTTAATTATTTGTTTGAATTAATTAATTCCTAAATTCTTTCAAAGGGACAAAAATCAATTAGATAATGAGAAGAGAGGATTGAGAGCACATGGATCACTCCAATGCTTTGCTATTTTAGCCACTCATTTATCCTTTTCTATCCTCACCACTCATTTTGTCATCTTGTCCCCCTATTTGAAACATGACTCAACCTCTCTCATCTAATCATGGTTAAATCACTCTACCCCCTAACCTTGGGAAAATATTATAAATAGAATGCATTTCTCAATGCAAACCACCACTTTACATCCAATATCACTTGCATCACCATTATAGTCAAATATGCATCCATGTTTAGAGTAATTTGAATTCAATTTAGCATAATTAGCTTTCAATTCATCATCATCTAGCATTATTTCACATCATTTTGACTCTCATTTGAAGGATTGTCACTCTTGTATTTCTCATTTGTATCTGAGAGCAATCTTATAGTCTTCTTAGATAGGGAACCATGAGAAGATTTCAAGGATTTCAAGTTTTATTGTTTAATTAGTATAGATATTTAGCACTAACTTGATATATCTTTGATATAATGTTTCATGTAGATATTTTACATACAACAATACAAAAAAATAACAATAATTAGTACAAGAAAACAAATGTATTATGTTCAATATAAAATGCATGTTATGGAGATTCATATTTTCTGACTCCTTCTAAGTGCAACATGTTGATGCAAAAAACTTAATGCATAAAACTAAATGAACCAACACATCCCTTATCAAGTAACCTATTGTCTTAGAAAGGTTAATTTAATTAAGTAAAAATGACAGGTCTTATTAGATTATGGAGCTATCTTAATTTGGTTATAGCAACTAAATGCATCTAAGAAAGAGAAATACATTTTCCCAAATAATGATTCTAAAAATTAAGCAATGAAAGATAGGAAAATGGTCTTTCCTAATGGCTGCATTTAGTTCTCTATAATAAATACACACATTCCACTTGTCTTTTATTTTGTATACAATGACCAATGGATACATCCTCTCCCTATTTTAAATATTGTATATGAACCTTGCATCCAGAAGTCTTTGCAATAATCTTTTATCATGTCTCTAAGAGTTGGGTTCATTGTCCTCTATGTTTATCTTACTAGCATGCAACCTTAACCAGGATAAATGTAGTGCATACAAAGGATAGGGCCTATGAATCAATGTCATGATAATCCCAAGCTAATACACATATTTGGTCTTGCAACATGTATGGTAGTTAATAACATTGAGATGACCTTAATTCATTGTTGACATTGATTATCTTAACCAATGACATTTCCATGGGCATTGTTGTTGACATCAAATTGTAGACACCTAAATGTGTCTATAAATTAACACAATTGACCTTATCCTATCCTATCCAATTGAATAAATATTTTTTATTTATTTAATAATCCTTTACCTTTACCCTACCATTAATTGAATAAATTTACATTTATTGAATTAAATTTAGCATCCACCTTCATCCCTTACCCTTAACTAAATAAATTTAGATTTATTTAATCTTATTTTATTCTTCATAAAGTTTAATGAATTCTAACTAGTTAAACCTAACCTACAACCTAAAATCCTCATTTCCTCCTAAATCCTACCACTAATTAATCCTTTATTAATTAGGCTAGTTCCATCATTCCTAACTTCATTAACCTTTTTCCAGAATTTAAAATTAACTCACCAATGTGTGCCCATTTCTTTAATTTTAAATTGATCGCACCTTTCTCACACATGTGTAGCCACCCTTCTCTTTTATTTGGTCCCACCTATTACTCTATCCCTCTTCTTTAGGTTTCTCACACATGTGTGAGTACAACTCATCCCACATGCATGTCCCCACTTGCCATTTTCACCCTATTCACAAGGTTTCTCACACATGTGTGAGCATACTTAGTCCTTACACAAACCTTCTCCTTGTGACACTTGTCACAAGGATAAGACTTCAATCCATGCCTTCTCCTTGGATCAATCCTCACCATCCATTCATCACTCAATCTTGGCCCTTGATTTATCTCATGAAAAAACTATAAATTACGATATTTTCTCTCATTCTTCATCATATCTCCATATGCTATTGTTATGTTTTTGGGCTAATAAGAAACCATATTTATTCATCAACACTTTGAGGTTTGTATGTTCGTGCTGAGAAGAATAATTTTGTTGCTTATTCTCTTTCATCACATTTTCATGCATATTAATATACTATTTTGAGGGTTGCACGGTCATGTTTGAATATTCTTAGTTGATAGGCATATTCTATTTTATAATATTTTTATGCAATACATTTTGGTGAACCTGAATTGAACATCCCTTTTAACATGTATTTTTGTGAGTTTTGAGCTTGTAGTTTGAAGGCTTTTTTAAGGAGCTCTTAGAGTACAAGTTTTACAAAGATCCTTAAATTAAGAAAACAACATAATGATTGCACTTAGAAGGGTCACAAGAGGAGTTTTGGTTAAACACACTCGTGATGTTGACAAGGCGGGGGGGGGGGGGGGGGGAANGGTGAATCAACATAAACCAAAGCCACACTAAATAATTTGTTTATTCATCACATTAAACATTAAACCACTAAGGAACATAAGAAATAACACATGAACACCAAATTTATTTATGGAAAACGTAAACTGGGAAAAACCACAGTGAGCACTTTCCCAAAAAAAATAATCCACTAATGTATATAATCTAATTACAAAATATGATAGGAGCTCACTACTCTGAAACTACAACTAGAGGCTAACTACTTAATACAACAATGAATACAAATAGGAGCTCACTGCTCTAGACTTGCAAAAAAAAGGTTCACTACTCAAGTAGCAGGATACAACGCAAACTTGTGCACCCAAGACCCACTATCTCAGGGACAAGATACATACAACTCTCTACAAGGTTAATGAGATATTCTCTTCATAATGCAACTGATATACACAACATTGTCAAACTCAGCAGCACACTGTTACTCCCTTTTTATTCTCTACCATCATCACTGAACTCTTCTCTATTGACTTTAGATCTTCACTGGTTCACACACTATCTTCTTCATTCACACCTTACATTTTACCAAAGAAAAAACTATAGTTATCTACAAGATAGATCATTGGAGATTAAAAAAATATTAGATAGGCCAATGAGATAATATAATATAAGTTAAAAATCATCCAATATAATAGAAAAATTCAATAAGGTCCCATGAGAGAAGCATCTAGACCAAAACATAGAATGGACCTAACTGAACAAGAGATAATCAATAAATACATAGGTCACATATAATACAAACCCATCTGGATAAGAGATAATCATTAAATACATAATCCAGACCTAAAAAAAGAAGCATGATCCACTCCAAAATAAATATTCTACACATAGTTCAATGATAGATCCACAATTACCAAAACAAATTCTCAAATGTGTAGACAGACTGCCCAAAGAACCACAACAAGACAACTAAATCTGAACCTCCACATGCTATGGAGAGATCCAAACGTCATGTCAAAATCCATGTCACATGCCAATAGTCCATGTAAGAAGTCTTGACAACTAATTACCAAACCAGGATAATAGTTGAATAAAACTATAATATGGGATGACACAATTTTTGGATCATCAGGAACAATTTTGGATCACCAAAGAACAACACAACCAAGACCAAAACTTGAATCCATATACATAAGTACCAACACAAATTCAACCCTGATTTCTAGAGAAGATAAATTCTAGAAATAATAAATGACACATAGTTAATAGCAACTATAAAACAATATCTTTTTGTTTTATTGAACCATAGACATCTGGATCACACACACTTCTGGATATAAGAGTATAACACTAAATCATAGTTAAACATTCTATTCACACAATCACATGATATATATCTATCTTCCATGACAATATATCTTTGAATGGATTCTTTTCTTCCTCTACACTGAAGCATTGAATACATACTTGTCTTCCACTATTCTTTAAGTTCAATACACAACTTTATATTTCCAAATACAATAGACTTCCAGACTATAGTGTTGAGAAAACACAAACTCCTCTAGAAAATCATGTTTTACATCAATGACAATAGATAACTAAACATATGTTTCCAAAAAAATCCCCCTTTTCCATTGATGGAAAACAACCACCAAAAATATTTTGATGAAAATATAAATCACTAACAACTCCCCCTCGCTAGAAAACCAAATAAATCCTGAACAAATGAATATTTTCCTTATCTTTCTCCCCCTTTTCCATCAAGGAAAAAATCTTGGAAACATTTATCACTACTCCCCTTGAGAATAGTCACCAACATTAGTCCAAAAACTGTTAAAATATGAGAAAACATATTTAAACCAGAATCGAATTGAAAGAGTTAGAAAAAAAAAATTGGAGAAAAATGGAAAGAATAATAATACTAGAGAAACTTGATGTGAATGTTCAAGGGAATAATAACATCAAGAGAAATATATATATCTCCTATATCTAATATGAAAAATACAAGCAAGGTAGTTAATTTATATATGTAAGGAGAGAGGTAAAGTTTAGATAGAACTCAATAATATCTTCTAGAAGAGTTAGAGTCCAAATAGGGAATAACCATCTCATAGGATGAGTTAGTGTCCAAATTAGATTCAACAATATCCATCCAAAATATTAAATAAGTTAACCTATGTAAACTTAAGTCAAGAGTAAAATGAAAAAATGATCATTTACTCCTACACCCCCCTTAAATGCAACTTAGGGAGTACAATAATGCAATAGAGTTGTGATATGGGTCTTAAAAAAAAGCCATATTAGGTACCCATGTAGAACTACAATGAAATGTCTCAGAACTAGAGAAAATGAGAAAACCTAGTGGGAGAAAAATCTTCTCCAAAAGAGAGAACTAAGGAACTAAAAGGATCCAGTAGAAGAACACACCTGTCACACCCCAATAAAAGCACATAAGTAAATGAACTTGCTCTCAGTGAAGGGTTTAGTGAAGATGTCTACAGTCTAATTTTATGTATGACAATAATGAAGATCAAGGACCTTCTAATGAATCAACTCCCAAATTTAGTGCATGTGAATCTCAATGTTCTTGTTCCACTGATGATGGAACAAATTGTGAGAAATATGAATAGCACTCTAGCTGTCAGAAAATATGATTGTTGACTTTCAGAAAGGAATGCCAAACTGAGTGAGGATGTTCTAAAGCGAAATGGCCTCAATATATATATTAACTAAGCCTCGATACTCAACCTTAGTAGATGAAAGAGAAATATAAGACTGCTTTTTTATCAACCAAGAAACTAAAATTGAACCAAGAGAGAAGAAATGCCTCAAAGTAGACTTGTGATTTTGAAAATCACTTTCCTATTCTAAATATGTGTATCCCACCAATTCAATGTCCACATTCATCACATAATGAATCCCATAATTGTGAGTACCCTGGATATAATTAAGAATCTTCTTAGATTCTTTCCAATGCAAATTATGTGGCTCATGCATGAACCTAGAGACCATTCCCATAGCATATGAAATATTAGGCCTCATGTGAGTTAGTTTTATGGTGGTTCCAACTAATTGATCATACAAGGTAGAATCCACAAAGGGTGAAGAAAAATAAGACTCAAGTTTGACTCCTAACAAAAATGGAGTTGGTAAAGGCTTACAACCAACCATGTGAAATCTGGAGAGAATATCAAGAGTGTACTTATGATATTTAGTGAAGATACCAAAATGTGACTAAGTTATCTCAATCCCTAAGAAGTAGTGGATAAGGCCTAATTCAAACATTAAGAACCAATCATGTAGGGCATTTTTTACTACCTTGATGTGGGATGAGTGACTTCTTATGATCAATAATTCATCAACATAGAGAACAAGTAAGGTAAGAGTATCATCTTGCTTCAAAATATAGATATTCATATCAAAGTGGAACTAAGTGAACCCAAATGATAGAAGGAATGAGTCCATCTTTACATACTAGGCTCGAGGGGCTTGTTTAACACCATAAAGAGACTTTCAAAGGTGCCAAACAAGTGAAGGATCTTGGATGAATCCTTGTAGAAGATCCATATATATCTCCTCCTAAAGTTCACCATGATGAAACATACTCTTCACATCCATTTGATGAACTTCCCATATGTTAGCCATTGTAAGGGAATGAAAAGTTAGATGGAATTCATCTTGGAAACTGGTGCAAAAGTCTCAGTGTATTCAATCTTAGGAACTTAAGAGAATCCTTTGGTGACCAGGTGAGCCTTATGCTTATCAATTGATTCATCTTTAGATTTTCTTTTTGGATAGATCCACTTGCACCAAACAATTTTTCTTCCCTTAAGAAGAGCGAATAAATATCAAGTATGGTTCCTCTCTAAGGAAATAAAATCCTCTTGCATAACATCATCCCACTTAGGGACACCAAAATATTCTCAAAAGGAATATGGATCAGAAGTTGTAGCAATGAAGAGATGTGGAGCTTTCTCAAACTATGACCTTGTTCTTCTCTCATCTAAAGGGTCACCAACCGAATCATCTGCTGACTATAATATATGACAAGCCCAAAGAGGGCCAGTACCTAGAAAATGAAGAGAAGTTGGAGGAGAATCATCATCCTCTAAATGATGACTAAGAGAGGAGGAATATGAAACCTCATAATTTACATATGAAGTGGAAGAAGAAGACTCCTTGGGAAGATCAGGAGGATTAAAATCCTCAGAATAACTATCATCATGCAGTTGAATTATCTTCATAGGAATGAAGGATGGAGAAGTGGTAGAAGAAGAACTAGAGGTATCCTCCTCAAAATTAACACTCCTCTCAATGATAATATAATGTGTGGTAGCATGGAGAATCATGTAGCCTTTAACACCATCTAGATTCTGAACAAATATGCAAGGCCATATCTACGAATCAATAGCCTCATGTTTCTCTACTGGAGTGTGGGCCCATGTAGGAGATATAAACACTTGAAAGTGTATTATTGTGGGTTTTTGACTGGTCCAAGCTTGAAAAGGAGTTATGCCCTTCACAACTCAATGATGAAATTTTTTTTGTATATGACATGTACAGTTGATGGCCTCTTCCCAATAATGAGGTGCCAATGATCTGGAATGAATCATACAATTATCCATTTTCTTCAAGGACCAATTCTTTCATTTTACAACTCTATTTTTTGTAGGGTTTAGGGAAATTTATATTCAAGATCAACACCTTTTGATATAAAAAATTTCTCAAACCTCTAGTTGACATATTCCCCCCATTATCGGTGGATAGAACTTTGATGATTTTCCCTGGTTGTTTCTCTACAAAATATTTGAATTCCTAAAATTACTCAAAGACTTTAGACTTTTGTTTGAAAAAATATACAAATATGTATGGGGGAATATCACCAGTGAATTTCAAGACATATTTAGCCCTGTTGAAAGAAGGATATGGGAATGGACTTTCCAAATCACTATGTACTAGTTCGAAAAGATGTGTGGCTATCCATACTTTTCCTTTATCAAATTTTTCTTTAGGATTCTTTCGTAGAATGCACCCTTAAAAAAATCCATCAGAAAATTGAATAAAAGGAAACCCTATACCCATGTCATGTTCATTGAGCTATTGCAAGTAGTGGTAGTTCAAGTGACCAAACTGTTGATGCCACAAATGACTCACCTCATCTAAGTGAGTGAGAAATGAAAGTAAAGTATAATCAAGAACAAAGTGTGAAAAGTGATGTAGTAGAATAATTATCTTCCTTCTCCACTGTAATTGTAGACCCATTGTGTATCTCATTGATTACAAATCTTTATGGAGTGAACTCAACCTGCTTTCCAAATCCTGTGTGAGTAATCTAATAAACATATAGGAGATTAGTTGACAAAGATGGAACATAAAGGAATTCATGAAATGTTCCTTTTCTCACATCAAAAAACCCTCTCCCATGCACTTCAACAAGAATTTCATCACCCAAAAGAATAGATGGCATAGAACATGACTCCAAGGAGGAAAATTTGCCTTTTAATGAAGCCATGTTCTGCAAAGCACAAAAGTAAAGAATCTAGGAATTAGTTTGTGAAGAAATAGAAACTAGGGCCTTACCCTTTACTTTCTATTTACTTGTTTCCTTTGAATATTCATGAGATGAACTTGATTTAACAGAATCAGGCACCTCATTTTTTTTCGTTTTTAGAAGATGAGATAAGTGATCAATTTTGTTCTTTAGATATTTATGTTCATCATGACCAAGTTTCTTACAATAGGAGCACATAGTTTTATCCTTCTTGGGATTATCGCCTTTTGAAGAAGATGCATCATTAGATGCTTTTGGAGAAGCTCATTTTTGGTCTTGCTTCTTTTCTCCTTGGTACTTTTGTTTCTTTTCTTTCTTAGAAGGCCCTTTTTGATATTTTGTACCTTGATTTGTAGACAATGCACAAGATTTAGAGGGCTTAATTATGCTCATTTGAATCATCTTATCTTGTTATTTGTGAGTTCATTTGCAAAATCACCAAGATAAGGAATTTTATAGCTGGTTCCTAAGGCACTTTCCATGGCATAGAATGTAGAAACAAAAACTTAATAGTTTGGACCAGGTTTGGAAAGAATGCTTAGAATCAATTGTGAACCTTTCTTGTATATCCCAATGCCTTCAATTATAATCTTAAAACCTTTAGTTTTGTGAATAAGTCTTGAATTTTATCAAAATTACATATATTTAACCCTATTAGCTCATTCTCCAATTGGTGTCCCCTTAATTCATCTTGTTTACCAAAAAACCCTTCTAAAGTTGTCCATACATAATTTGGAGTTGTACCAGATTAAACATAAAAAATAAGATCACAAGATACAAACATGCATAAAATAAAATAAGCTTCATCACATTAGTTAAATCACTTTGGCTTTCCTACAAGTAGTGTTGGTTCAATTTCAAGACCAATAGTTACTCATAGTAGTTATAGGGTGTGAGTAATGGTATTGTAGTTTGATCCATTTTAATGCACAAAGTAAGATTGTTGTGTGAAAAAGAGAAAAATCAAACTCAAAGAGAGTACATGAGACCACCCCCTTTTTACTAGATCATAAATCAATCCCCATATATTACAAGTTGGGCACTTTAAAGTTCAGTGTGTTTATAGAGCTTTTTCCAAGTTCTAATGCTTACTAGGCTCACAATGGAAAAAAAAAATGATACAAAATGAACCGGACATAAAATATGGAAAAACAAGCCCTGTAGTTGTGTAGTGATCTTCACCAAATTTTTTATGCCTATTCATTTCCAAAAAATGGAGAATCGGGGTGAAAGTAATGGCTAGATGAAGAAAATAAAAATACAAGACTTTAACCTACCAAAAAATAGGAAATCAACAAAATATTTGATCTAAACCACCTTCAAAGTGAAGAGCTCATCTCCAGCTTTCCGTTGATATCTCGTTTGAAATTTTTGACACCCAGGTCAAAGATATGTTGTTTGAAGAAAAAGTCCTTTATGGGACCCATGGAGGAGCCCTAGTGGTTTTAGGGTGGCGTCACTGGTGGAGGTGCTGGTTGAGCGGTGCAGGTGGCCAAGGCAGAGCATAGGGGGTTTGTAGGTTGCTAGAGGCTCGCTAACACCAGTCATTGCCTAGTGGCTAGTGTTGATTGTAGCCTAGCGACTGCTTTGACTGCAGTGCTAAAGCACTCCAACTTTTTTTAATTTTTTTTTTTTTTTAATACCACCTCAATCTTCATGTAGGGAGGGTTGTACAACTTCCCTAGATTTGTTTTCCCACAGAGGCTCGTGAAACTGAAATGGGACGAATCATATATCAAAATTTATATATAAGGCCTCCCGGACATAATGACATGGTCCTTTTGGCTTGAAAATTCTCTGTTTCAAAGATATCTTCCAAATCTAAGCTACAAAACCCCACTTTGTAACTATTTCAAACTATCTCCAAAAATGATGAAACAAAATCCAATCTTGACTTTCTCAAGCCTTCTGGACACAATGGAACAGTAAAAAATGCTCTCAAAATCCCCCAAAGTGCCACAATCACCTAGGTCAAGAGAAAGACAAACATGAAAAGAAAAATATTATTGCATCTTCATAAACCCTTATTGTCTCTAAATCGTACACAACACAAGATAAAAAAGAAGAGTTTTACAAGATCACTATACAAATCTAATTTATCAAAACAAGCTCTGATCATGTTAAAAGCTGAGAAAATAATTTTTAAACCATAATCAAATTGAAAGAGTTAGAAAAAAAACCAGAAATAAAATGGATAGAATAATAATACTAGAGAAACTTGATGTGAATGCTCAAAGGAAAATAGCATCAAGAGAAATCTCTCTCTATATATAATATCCAATATGCAAAATACAAGCAAGGTAGCTTGTGTTGGTATTTTTTGAATATGATATGTGTTTTGATCATAGTATTGTATTGAGGTGTTGTCATTGTTGGAAACATGATGCATTGGAGGTGAGAGATTAGTTGTACTGATGGTGATGAAGATTCAATTTAAGAATTGACTAAGTGTACAGTCAATAGGGTAAAGAATAGTGAGTGATACTCAAGTGGTTAAATCTAGAGTTGGAGTTCAAGTTAAGGTGTACGATCATGAATTTATCATCTATAGAGGTATATCTACTTATCTACGATGGAATCAACTAGTTTTAAGAATTGATCAAGTTTTTGAAGAATCAAGTGACACTGGCAGGAAGAACAGAGGACAACCATAACAAGTTTGATTTGATCAATTTATTGATCAGTTTAATGTTAGTTAATGATTGTTTGCAACCTAATTTATCTTTATTGACTTTATTGGGTTGACCAATATGTTTTGGCAGGATCAGATTTGAATTTTACTTCAGTGGGTAAAACGTTTTAGGTTAAAGGTTGACTTGTATAATTTGTTATAAAAGAAGGATGAAACTATGAATTAGGGTTACATTTTTAGGCATTGTGATTGGAATTGATGTTTGTTTTGGAGTTTGTTGATGTCTAAGGTGAAATAGTGATTAGAGATAAAGAAGATTTGTCAAACAGAAAGGTAATAATCAGATCAGACATACTTGAGTCTATCTCAAGGCAAGCCCTAATAGGTTTGCAAATTAAAATCCTTTAGCAAGGTCACTCTTAAGAGGGTGATAAATATATTTAATAGGATCAAAAGTGTAAATCCTTTAAATAGGTGACTCTTAGAAGGAGTTTGAAATATTTTAGGAGAGTACTCTTTAATAGGAATTTTATTAGCTTCTAATTGAGCTAAGATACTCTTAACTAGGTATACCTTTAACAAGGTGTTGTAACTACTCCTATAGGGAAAAACTCTCCAGTGCACTAGTGGAATTTGTGGGCATCATCCCCACATGTGTTTTTCTCCCTCTAACAAGGGTTTCAATGAGAAAAATATTGTGTGTTATGTCTATTTGGTGTGAATGGTTTATGTATTAAGTTTCTATGTGTTATTTTCTTTTTCTTGTTGGATCTTGTGGAAGATATTTAAGTTTTTTTTCCAGATTTGTGGGTGCACTAATTTGCCCCCCTCTCAGTGCCTTTGAAAACTAACAATTGGTATCAGAGCTTAGCACCCTTGAATAATCCTAACAGCTTGGGTAGGATCCTTAAGGAAGATATGGAGGGTTTTCTGATGCACAAAATGAAACTCAAAGAAGCTAAAATTCTCATTGAGGAGTTGAAGAATCAACTAAAGTAGTGAAGAGCTAAAAGACAAGAAATGGTTGAAAAAATATGTAAGAGTCAATATTACATTGAGAAATTGTCTGAACAAAGTGGATATGATGAACCTGAAGCATCCCTAGAAGCCATGACTATGGAGATTGAAAAATTGAAAAAAGGATAAGAAAAAAAATAGAAGAGAAATGAAAGCCCAATCAATCAGAATGAGTAAATAATTGGAATAAAGAAGATTTACAGAAGATTCAAGGAAAGTTGCAGAAAATGCCCTAAAAGCCAAAGATGAAACCCTAGAGGCTAAAGTGGAAGAACTTTTCAGATTTGAACAAGAGGTGGCTATAATGCATGAACATTTACATGATATAAATGAAGAAATTCAAGAAGCCCTATGATTGAATGAAGATCTAAGAAATGATAATGAGAAATTAATAGAACCGAAGAATGATAATGATCTGCTAAATAAATTCAATGAGAGTATTGCCAAACTTGATGAACAAATGAGGAATCAAAGAAGCGACAAAGAGACCATAGGACTTGGTTACACTGGTAAGACTACTTTTGAAGTTGGAGAATCCTCCGGAACAAAGGAAATCAAGCAAGAAGGAAAGTCTCTACCTAAGGTAACACAAATAACTTATGGTAAGAAAGCCTACAAACTTGTATGTTTAGAATGTCATAAGGTAGACATACTGCAAATATATGTAGAATTAGGTTTGATAACAAATCTAGCAATTTTGATGGATATTGCGATAACTAAAATAGGTATGGTCATACTGCTTATGATTGTAGATCTAGATCTAGTAGCTTTGATGGTTACTATTAAATTTTCAAAAAATATGGTTGCAAAGCTAATGAGTGCAGGACACATTTGAACAATCAAAGGTCACCAATGAATCAGGAAATACTTTATCAAAGAGAAAGGCAAATGAATGTCACTTTCTTAGTTTGTGGTAACTATGGACACTTAGCTATGAATTAAAGAATGAGGAATGCAAGAGGTAATGCTGGACCTTGGAAGTCAACTGGTATGGCATATTTTATTTGTCATAAGATTGGACATTTATCAAGGAATTGCAGGTCAAGGAACCAATCAATAAATTAGTCAAGCGATCAGAAAGGGAAGCAAATTTTGAATGTAGAAGAAGTTAGGAATGCGATGAACAAGATTTGGAAAAAAAAGAAGACACTCAGTCATCAGAGCAATCCACATATTCATTAGGTATGGAGAATTCATCATCAAACTAAGCTATCATATGGCTTAGGGGTAGAAAGCATTGTTGAATCAATCTTTTGGACCCCCAAAAGGTGTGTGGTAAGATCTATCAACATGTTAGTATGAATTAAATATTTATAGAATGTATTAAGAATTCTTGATGAATCATATGATGTTTTGATCATCGATATTGATTTTTTAGTCAATCGGTGAAAGAGTCATCTCAATCGGTAAGTACATTTATTGCATATGTGCGAAGGTAGATTAAAAGGTATTTTTGGATTTTATTCTCACCTTGCGCATTGTGTAAGTTATTGTGAAAATAAAGGTGCATTGTTAGAAGTGTTTGTTGTGATTCAAGAGCAAGAAAAGATTGTGTGTATTGATCTACAAGAGAAAATTTATTAGGAATCATCATGTTCATTAGAAGAAGCCCTAGTATTCAAACTGTTTAAGGTATTTATCAAATATCTATTTACATTGTTGGAAATTTGACATGGCCACACCAAATTTGACATGGCCACACCAAATTTGATAGATATAATAGAGAAACCATGATAATATTTAAGTTACATACTTTTAAGTCTCTGGACAATGATCCAGTGGTTACATTATCTAGCGTGCCCTATGGAATTTTACATGTAGAAGATGTAATAGCTTTCATCCATTATAAATTAGAATATTTAGGGTCAGTTGAAATTCATGTCCAACATGAGAAAATGTGTGATGATAACATGGTATTGTTAGAGGAGCACAAACAAATAGCAACTAAAGGTTATCATTATGCAAACAACTATCCCGACGAGTTTGAGGAAGACCAGGTTAGGTTTTTCTTGAGTAGAATCCATTACCAATTCATGTCGCTGGATAGACTACACAAAATAAAAAATAAGGCCATTCATGTTGTTACTAGCCGACACTCAACCAAGAGTGTATCTATTCTTCACACCATGCAAAAGGAAGAAGTAATTAGACAGACATATTCAAGATGGAATGGTCATACAACGACTATTAATGATATAATTGATGAAGAGGTGAAGTATGTTTCTATGGTTATTGGTTATAAGGTTTATCACTCTAGTAGGTTGAATAGCATACATGGTGGTGCTATTCATACAAAACAAATAATTATAAAGGAGAATAAGGACTATGAATTAGAAGAAGTCATGAGTGAGAAATTGATGGTGAACCTGGAGAAGATACATAAAGATAAAAGGCATAAATTCAAATATGGCTAGGTAATCATGTGTTTATTCTTCTATTTTCAGAACATGTTTCCTGGAATAGGGAATATCACTTGGACCAATGATGCACTTGTATCCATTCAGATTAATAACTTCATTAAGTTGTTAGATAATGGTTTCACTATCACAGTTTTGGGGTTATTTGAAATATTTTCAAAAGAAAATGATGCAAGAGAGAGAATTCCATCTACTCTTGTAGAGAAGTAAAATGACACCATATCTTTCATGGTTGACACTAATACATGAATTATGGAAGTAATTGAGACCAAAAATTCATGGGTAATTCCCCTGGGATATGAAGTGGAAGGATATATACTATCTTTGTATGCAGAAAACCTGTTGGCTCAACCAGTAGACCATGAGACACCAAGATTTGGAAATTATGAAGAAAAATATCTCAAAGTTCACGATGAGTTAATGAAACCTGTAATTAAAAGGAAAGTAAAGAAAGATATTGATACATTTATGATAAAGAAAGGTTTCACTAAAGAACAGTTGGAGAAGATTAGAGCAAATCATGTTGCAGAACAAGCTAGCGCATCTAAAGAAACATAGTTGAAGTTGAAGAAGTGAGTGCAACCGGTAGTGCCCTAATCAATAGATAGAAAAAAATCACAACTCAAGTGAATAAGGAGAAACCTTCTCCCTTGGTCATTACAAAGAAGAAACCTATAGTAAGTGAAAATCCAAAGGAAACTACAGTAAATGAGACTCCCAACACTACTAAAGTGATAGGGAAGAGAAAGAAGGAACAATCTCAAAGAGAGAAGAAAGGAGCAGATGAAGAAAGCGAGAATACTAAATCAAATAGTGAGAAAAAGGATATCAAGATGACAGAGATAAATCAAAGGTAGTAGGTTCCCCTACCACTAAGTCTGTTGAAGGTAATTTTGATAAAATTAATTTTGGAAAGTTTATATCTATTGAAAACATAGTGTTTTAAGTGAAGAGTCATGGTGTGTTGGTTGGAGTTAGAAAGTTTTATGATAAGGTGAATGAACAAGACAAAAGAATGATAGAAGAAGCTATAGTTTACAATATGCATGGATTAAACAAAGCATTTATGGAAATGCAATTTCAAATCTTTGCTACGTTGTTTGATTTAATTGATGCTAGATGGAAGCATTCTCTTTCAAGAGATAGAGAGATGGTCAAACATTATTTGTTGAGTTTAATTCTTGATTCTAATATAGAAGAGATATAGAAAAAAGTTAAAGAGGTAAGACCTATATTCATGAAAAGAGCTAGAGATAAAAGCTGATGATTGGATAAGTTCAATTAGTAAAGGATGAAAATGATGATATATTGAGAAAATGCTTAGGTTTGAAGAAAGACACAAGTGGAAAAAATCCTATGAATGTTGAAGAGGAGACAACAAAGGAGAAGGACAACACAGTGGTCATACCAACTGAAGAAGGTTATAAGATTGATAATGTGCAAGTTGCACTTGATGAATTTGACAATACAATAGATGTTCCTATCATGGAGGTACATAATGAACCATTAGATGCTCAGGAACCATAGATAGAGACTAAAATATAGAAGGAAGGTGATACATTGAGCACATGTACTGATTAGGGTATGATCGATGAGATTCAAGAGAAAGACACTACCAATGTTCACTCACAAGAGAAGGAAAAGGACAAGGAATATACAAAAGTTAAGATCACAGTGAAACAAGTACAAGAAGAAGAAGAAGTTATTGAAAAGGAACATAGTACAAACAAGGTCAATCCTACAATAAAGTCTGAGATACAACTTGATGAGGACTTAACATTTAAAGGATAGATTTATTTTAGTGCAATGAGCCCTAAGGAGATGATCAACATTATTGTTGTAATTAAGTCAAAGGAAAAGAAAAAGATGATGGAACAATATGCTCAGGTAATTGTTACTACATGTTACTTATTTTTAGAATTATTAAGCACTGTTACATATGATGAAAAGGCTAGAACCATAGATCATTTATCCCACCTAGTAGCTGCAACTGGTAAAGAGTTGAAGAGTCTAGAAGATGTAGAAGTTATGAGGGAAGAGAAGGCCTAGGAGAAGAAAAGACTAGAAAATTTAACTCAGTCAATAATCACTGACAATAAAACACTCACAAATGTTGTCAAAAAAATGAAGAATGCATTGACTGAAGGTACTATAATTTCAAAGTTTATTTCTGATGTTTCTCAAATTTTGAAGGATTTGGAAAGTAAAAATAATGAAGCTCAATAGGAGCTTATGCTAATCGTAGCCAATTTTGATCCCCACACTAAATCTGCTACAACATTTGGTGCAAAAGTGAGTAATATCAAAACTTCATTGAGAGCCAATCAATCTGAATAAGATAAGAGGATTTCTAACTCATCTAAATTGCAAATTTTATTGATACTAATGCTAGATGTATTGAAATAGGGAGTGAAGGAGGCAAGAAAAGTTTTGGCATTCCCATATTTGTGTACTATTGATGGATTAGAAGCGATAGCATTTTTGTTAAGCGGGAAGATAGATACTATAGAAGTTCTACTGAAGACATGAGATAGTTCTAATTAGATGATACTACTCCTATATATAAATAAACATTTTGACATTTTTGTCATACCTTTCTCATTGTTGTCAAAGGGGGAGATAATGTATGTATGATGTACTTAAGCCAAAATTTGGCTAAGTTCATTTTTGTAAGGGTTAAGGGATGTAGTATACATGTTTTTAATTCCTAGGAGGAGCTTTGGGAATTAGTTTACTGCAAATACAATGTTTGTATTTTTCATTTTTGCAGTAGATTAGACACTTAGGCAAA
Source organism: Thuja plicata (assembly GCA_018584345.1). Classification (NCBI taxonomy): domain Eukaryota; kingdom Viridiplantae; phylum Streptophyta; class Pinopsida; order Cupressales; family Cupressaceae; genus Thuja; species Thuja plicata. The sequence goes on from MU224600.1 coordinate 4,667,964, forward strand.
TTTCATGTTTTAATTTTCTAAGTGTTGCCATCAATGCCAAAGGGGGTGATTGTTGGTATTTGGTGAAGATGATCTATGTTTTGATAATTATATTGTATTGAGGTGTTTTCATTGCTAGAAACATGACTATTGGAGGTGAGAGATCAGTTTCAGCGATGGTGATGGAGATTCAATTGAAGAATTGACTAAGTGTACAATCAATCAGGTAAAGAACAATGAGCGACAATCAGGCGGTTAAATTTAGAGATAAAGATAAAGTTAAGGTGTGTGACCATGAATTTATCATCTATAGAGGTATATCTACTGTTTTCTATGATCACATCAACTAGTTTGAAGAATTGATCGAGTTAGTGAAGATTCAAGTGACACTGGCAGGAAGAACAAAGGACAGTCACAACAAGTTTGATTTGATCATTTTATTGACCAGTTTAATGTTAGTTAATGATTTTTTGCAACCCAATTATGTTGTATTGAATTTATTGGGTTAACCAATTTGTTTTGGCGGGATTGGATTTGAATTTTAGGCCGATGGGTAAAACATTTTAGGTTAAAGGCCGACTTGTTAATTTTTATAAAAGAAGGATGAAATTATGAATTAGGATTACAATTTTAGGCATTGTGATTGGAATTGATTTTTTTTGGAGTTGGTTGATGTCTAAGGTGACACACTGATCAGAGATGAAGCAGATTTGTCAGATAGAAAGGTCATAATGAGATCAAACATAATTGAGTCTATCTCAAGGCAAGCCCTAATAGGTTTGCAAGTTAAAATCCTTTAGCAAGGTCACTCTTAACAAGGTGAGTAGGATCTTTAACATGATATGAAGTATAAATCCTTTAACAAGGTGAATCTTAGAAGGAGTTTGAAATCTCTTAGCAAAGTAGTCTTTAATAAGACTTTTATTAACTCCTAATCGAGCTAAGATACTGTTAACCAGGTATACCTTTAACAAGTTGTTGTAACTACTCCTAACAAAGAAAAATTCTTTAGTGTACTGGTTGAATTTGTGGGCATCATCCCCACATGTGGTTTTCTCCCTCTAACAAGAGTTTCCATGGGAAAAATATTGTGTGTTGTGTCTATTTGGTATGAATGGTTTATGTGTTAAGTTTCTATGTGCTATTTGCTTTTGATTGTTGGATCTTGTGGAAGATATTTAAGTTTTGTTTCAGATTTGTGGGTGCACTAATTCACCCCCCTTTTAGTTCCTTTGAACACTAATAGCTTGTTTATATAGGCAAGGATAGAGGTAGAGTTTTGATAAAACTCAAAAATATCCTCGAGAAGAGTTAGAGTCCAAATATCATAGAGCCATCTCATAAGATGAGTTAGAGTCTAAATTGGACTAAAAAATATCCATCTAACCTATTAAATAAACTCACCTAAGTAAACTTAAGTCAAGATTAAAATGGAAAAAAAGACCATTTTCTAGAGTAGAAACACCCCCTGGATAGATGCACCACTCTAATGTGCTTAATTAGGGAAAGGAGGGACAATAAACCCTAGCTTCTCCTATAAAAACTCAAAATTATATTTTGCTAGAGCTTTAGTAAATATGTCTGCAATTTTCTCTTTTGTCAAAATGTACTCTAATCTTACTTCCTTTTCAACAACCTTTTCTCTTAAGAAATGGTATGTGATTGATATATTATTTGTCCTTGAATGCATCACTAGATTCTTAGAAATATTTATTGCACTTGTATTATCATACATAATAGGAATTAATTCATCAAATTTTATTTTTATGTCTTTGAGATTCAATTTCATCCACAATACCTAAGTGCAACAAGATGCAACAATAATGTATTATGCCTGTAACCACCTAAATTTGGTCTGTTCCAACTATGGACCCTATTTGCCCTAAGTGTGATCATACCCTCGATTATGTCCAAACGACCCTGTTATTGCTTGGCATAATTCTTTAATTCAATTTAATGTCCTAGGTGATTTTTATCACTAATTTATATTAACTATTATAGCCATATAATTCAAATCAATTTCGACCAATCAAATCAAACCAAAATCAAACATG
>MU224600.1:4671497-4685078 GCA_018584345.1 Thuja plicata
CACATATTCCAATTTGTCACTAAACTGACTAGAGGATTATGCTCTTTTCCTTTTAAGGAAAATCAGAAACTCATACATCAGTTTATGGATTGAATGGAATTTGGGGTAAATGAACAAACAAACACATAATTTAATTCAATTTGGGATAGTAAATGAACAAGACAAAGCACTAAATATGTGGGATTAATTGAACAAGTTCAATCGTATAAATTTTCTTTTGGATCAGAAATTGAACAACACAAATTATTAAATCATTGCGGTAATTAAACAAGGCAAAATTTCCCTTTTCAAGCATCCTGTTTTCTTTAAAATAGGAACAATTAAATAAAGCTGAACATAGCTTGAGGGAATGAACTCTATTTTGAGTGCTTTGGGAGAAAATGGCATGGACTAGGAGAGTATGCTCTTCTTCTTTTGAAGAATCAGAATTCTAGAAATCCTAAGCTCGCCAATCCTGGTTGCCTATCATTTAAATAGTAGAGGGACTTCCAGTTGAGAAAAAAATCTCCTGGGAATGACCCAAGTGAGGACAGGTCTTACGTCGACCCTTCCAACTCACTATAAATAGTTGCTTCCTTGTAGGCCAAAGCCTCAGAAGATGGAACTGGTTTTGTTCTTAGAATTACAACATCATTCCTTGAACATATCAAGGTATATATAGAGTGGAGCCACTTGAATCTTGCTTGCGAGACTATATATATTCAGGTACTCATAGGGCTATATGCCTCAATTTTGCCTTGGGAAATTCTATGGGGGACAGTTTCAAACGGATTGCCCAATAATCTACAACAACTTCAACTGAAAGAATACCTGATTCATCCCCGAAAGGGTGATAATCTTTGTGCAAGGAAAAAAGTAATTGCCCCAAGACACTCATCATATCATGCCCTCACTTGCGTTTGGAGTCAGCTAATACATCATCATGACTGGAGCCATTGTGTGCTTGGTGATGGCTGTATTCTGATTAGCATTTGAGTGTGTACCTAATTCAACAAGCAAAGATTTTCATCCTCCACCTAGAAAATATGACAAAGTGAGTGTTTGTTTCACCTCCCTTAACAATGCAAAATTGTCTAGCATTTTCTAAAGATCATTAAAAAGATAAGCTCCTCAAAACAATCAACAAATTTCAAACCATGGAGTACAAGTGTTTTTCACACCTTACAACACCTCTTGATGAAATCTGGAAACAAACACCTTCCCGCACTTTGAAAACAAACTTTTCAAAACTGACCCAAATTGACAAAGACATCATAAAATCATATCCTATTTTTCCTGAGTCGTATTCAGTATTTAGGATTGTATCTATTATATAGGATCGTATCTGGTCAGCAAGAAGTTGTATCCAGATTCTAAGATCATATCTGGTAGCATCAGAGGCTCGTATCTAGGAGCTCGTATTCAGGACAATGGGCATTTGTAGTAGTTTTTCTTAGGAAGTCTCAGTTGCTTAGGATACCCTTTTTTCTCTTTACCTAGTTCCTGTTGTCTCTTCTGGTCTCCCTATTTTTATTTCAAAACACTTTTGAAATGTCCACCTTGCATGCTTAGTCAGTCTTTATTTCTTACGATTCCCGATTCTAAACCGTGGGAACCAATGGTCAAACCGAGATGGTGGGATGATAAATCCTATTGTATCTTCCACAAAAACAAGGGACATAAGACTAATAATTGTCTCAAACTTAAACATGTCATCCAGGACCTCATTGAAGGAGGTAAGGTCAAGGTAGATGGACACACTACCAACGAGGATCACACAATGTTCAATAAACCATTTCCTAATTACAATCAAGGGGAAACATCTAAAGGGAAAGGTAATGAGATAAAATACACCTATTTCAAGAGTGACAATGTGATTAATATGCTCAATATCAAAACTGAATCCATCAATGTGGTCATGATTAAAGGAGCCTCATCCTCCTCAAATGCTGTCACACAGAGCCAAGCATAGGTTACAATCAAGGGACCTCCAAAACTGACATCCACATCAAGGGTTCCTATTATAACTATTCCTAAACCAGCAGCAAAACACGTGGTCACTATCCCCAGAGCAAAATATGACTTGGTAGACCAATTGCAAAGAACCGCTACCAAAATTTCCATCTTTGAATTGATCAAGCTTTCCACTGTGGATAGGGAAATCCTAGAACAAGCCCTACATGCTGCTAATGTTCCAAAAGATATCGATATAGACAAGTTCCAAGCGATGGTCAATCACATCTCAGCACCACACTACCTCTCCTTTTCTGAAGAGGATGATAAGTCATTGACCCATCCACACAATCAACCCCTCCATATCGAAGTTATTATTCATAAATCCCATGTTAGATGTGTATTGATAGATGGAGGTGCAGGATTGTCTATCTGTACACTAGATCTCATCAGGAGACTAGGTCTCTCAGGACAAAAAATTGACACTAGAAACAAGATAACCATCAAAGCATATGATGAGGAAGAAAGATCCTCCAGAGGTCTTATTGCTCTCCCTATTAGAGTTGGACCCATTGAAAGGAATGTTATATGTCAAGTTCTGGATCTACCACTAGCCTACAACATCCTCATGGGGAGACCATGGATTCACGAGATGCAAGCTATACCATCCACTTATCACCAATGCATAAAGTTCCCACATAATGGGATAGAAGTGACAATTCCTGCGGATGCCAACTACACTTGCAACAATATCAAAGCAGGTAGCATGATCCCACACAACAAAGAGGCTATGGATATAGTTTCTCCTAAGACTACCAAGGACATGGTTATGAATATTTTTAGCAAAACTTTGAAACTCGAAGAAATAGGTATGGGAGAGTACAAGCTGGACCTGACTCCTTCACTGATAGACCTTCCAGTATCAACGAGATCCTATGGAAAACTGTCATCAACATTCACACCTCTAGAATTCAAAGAGCCAAATGTACACAAGGCAATTGGCATGATAAAGGCATCCACATCTTCTTCAGATAACATAGAAGAACAGGCAGTCTTGAACTGGCTTTACAAAGGAGAACCAGTGGACTCTGAGGTCAAACATGTGAAGATATCCCCAGAGCAGTATGGAAAGGGATATGATTTCCTCAAACAAATGGGTTACAAATGAAAGGGACCTCTAAATGACACAGGATGAGGGATCATTGAACCTATTCCCATGGAATTCCACCTCAACAGAGATAAAACAAGACTGGGCTTTAATACTCAATCCAACAAACTTACTTCAAAATAGAGTCCACCTTCTAAAATAGGGAGTGATAAAATAGATGAGATAGTATCAGAACCATGGCCTTATGAGAGATTACTACATATTGGTACAGAGAATTCTGAATATCAAGGAGAATGCTACATACCTAGATTTGAGGTATCCCAGGATCTTCACACTCCATTGCTAGCACAACCTCCCATTAAAGAGGTAGGAGACACCATAGCAACACTCACTCAAGAGGAACCCCGACCACAAAATTTACATCCTAACTGGGGGCAATTAGTCATAATTACACATGTCCTCGATCTACCTCACTTTGATCTGCAAGTAGCTAATCGAGTCCATCAAATAAACATTGCTGAATATTTAAACATATCTGATGATGATGTCACATACTCTCATGACTATGAATGGGATCAGCTATCTATTGCCTCTGAGGATATTGGAATAGATACAATTCACATGTTTGCAGCTTCCTTAGCTCCTAGTAAAAGATCAGACACTCCTTTCAATGATACTGATCCTCCTGAAGTAGAAGAAGAGTTCCTTCCCCTGATCATTGATGGAGACACTGGTGAATACATAACTCTATAAGAATTCCATAGGCTACAAGCAAGAAACCTCCTTTTACAAAGAGATGATGATGAGCTATCTACTGACGAGTTGCTAGAGTTTGATCCATATATAACTGACAACGACCCTTTTAACAATGATCTTACTCTTATTGATCTAAACATTGAAGATATTAACTTAATAGATCGTGTCATGTCGGTTAATAGTTTTGATGCTAACATGATGATGTCCTTCCCAGAATCTGACTCCCTAAAATTGGTACTTCCAGACCTAATTGATTGGACTAAAATAGATCCTATTCCTATCCTTGAATTTCCAAATAACCACTCCCTAGCTTGTTACCTTAATACTTGTGAACCTCACCCTTCTTCCACCAATGCAAGGAGCGAGAACATGTCATAGGAGGATATCAATTTTCTTAGTCACAAACTAAAAATAAAAAGAAAAAGCAGATTGATGGTGAAAACCACTGTGTGGCAATATTAGATCCCAAAATAGTAAAGAAAAGAGATGTATCCAATGGTGAAAACCTCTCAGAGGTGCCAAAGGATGAGACTCTTGATATCCTCCCTGAGCACTTTCAGGAGAGATCTTCGGTATTAATTGAACCAACACAGCCAGTCAACTTGGGCACTGTTAAAAATCCTTAGATAGTTCATCTAGCACAATCTTTATCAAAAGAAGAGAAGGTATAGTTCACAAAGTTCTTGAAGGAGAAGAAGATCAACTTCGCCTGGTCCTACACTGATATGCCAGGGCTAGATCCTAATCTCATTATGCACCACTTATCTATAGCTCCCGGGATCAAGCCCGTGAAACAAAAACTTAGAAAAATGCATCCTCATGTTGCATTACTGGTGAAAGAAGAATTAGAAAAGTTGTTGAAGGCTGGATTTATTCGAGTCATTGCCTATGTAGCATGGATCTCTAATGTGGTCCCCATCTCTAAATCTGATAAATATATTAGGATCTGCACGAACTTCAGAGACCTCAACAAAGCATGTCCGAAAGATGATTTCCCTCTACCAAATATTGACATGATCATAGACCTTACAACTGGCTTTCAGATGTATTCATTAATGGATGGATTCTCAGGCTATATTCAAATCAAGATCACCCTTGAAGATCAAGAGAAAACTACATTCACATGTGCATGGGGCACATTTTGCTGGAACGTCATGTCATTTGGGCTAAAGAGTGCCGATGCAACATATCAGAGAGCTATGACAACAATATTCCATGACATGATGCATAAGAATATGGAGGACTATGTTGATGACACATTAGCTAAATCCAAAGAAAGAGGTACTCACATTGCTAACCTAAGAAAGATATTGGATCGAATGGAATAGTTCCAACTCAGGCTCAATCTGAAGAAATGTGCCTTTGGGGTCCAATCAGGCAAGCTCCTAGGATTCATAGTCTCAGCAAAGGGAATCAAGGTAGATCCTACGAAGGTAAAATCTATTCTAGAGATGACTCCTCCATGTAATATCAGTCAAATGAGGAAACTACAAGGGAGACTCTAGTCTATCAGGAGATTTATGTCCTAACTTGCAGATAAGGCACAACCCTTTACTAAGCTACTACATAAAGGGGTTACCTTCAAATGGGATGAACACTGTGAAGCAAAATTCAAAGAATTGAAGGGGTACCTAGCTGCTCCACCTATTCTTATGGTGCCTATTCATGGTAAACCCTTGCTCCCATACATTTCAGCTACAGCTACATCCCTAGGAGTATTACTAGCACAAGAGGATGAGACAAAGAAAGAACGAGCTATCTACTACATTAGTAGAACTCTAGTCACATGAGCTCAATTATAGCATTATTAAGAAAGCATGCTTAGTGGTCATCTTTGCATCACAAAAATTAAGACACTACATGCTCTCTCATACAGTGAAGCTCATTGCTAAGATAGACCCTTTAAAGTATCTTTTGAGTAGAACAACATTAATAAGACGTTTGGAAAAATGGGTCCTAATTCTAAGTGAGTTTGACATTGAATATGTTGAACAAAGAGCTATCAAAGGATAGGTACTTGCAGATCAATTGGCTGATTCACCACTCCAAGATGATGAACCATTACTAATTGAGTTCCCTAATGAAACAATAATGTATCTCACTGAACATCCATGGAAGATGTACTTTGACGGTTCATTCACTCAACAAGGATCTGGAGCAGGGGTTCTCTTCATAACTCCACAAGGATACAAGATTCCCAAATCTTACAAATTAATGTTTCCATGCACCAACAATATCTCAGAATATGAAGCATTGGTCAATGGCCTCAAGCTAGCCATGGAATGGAAGATCATTGAGTTACATGTATATGGTGACTCCCAACTAATTATCAATCAAATCAATGGGGAGTATCAAACAAGAGATGAAAAGTTGATGCCCTACAAACAACTAGTTGATGATCTGAAGAAATACTTTGTCTTCATCACCTTCCAACAGATACCAAGATCAAAGAACAAGGCTGCAGATGCTATGGCTACCTTGGCATCCATGTTACAACTGGAAGAGCATCAATTCCGCTATGACTTCTTGGTGGAAGAAATATCCTATCCTACCTTTGCTAACCCTGAATACCAGGTAATATGTGCCTTAAATACCCTAGATCCATCTTGGTATGCCAGTATCATTATGTACCTTTCTGACCAAACCATTCCCACCAATCTATCTAGAAATGAAAAAAGATCCCTGATTAGGACAACATCATGTTACATCCTCATAACTAACAACCTATATCAACGTAGTCTCGATGGTACACTTCTTCAGTGTTTAGAAATCTAAGAGTCCGATCTAGCCTTAAAAGACGTCCATGAAGGTGTATGTGGATCACACTCAAACGAATTTTCATTAGCTAAGAAACTACTCAGAGTAGGCTATTATTGGCCTACCATGGAGAAAGATGATATTCAATTTTAAAAAGCATGTCTTAAATGCCAGACACATGGAAACCTTATTCATGCTCCTGCCAGAGAACTTATACCTTTCATAACACATTGGCCATTTCAACAATGGGCCTTTGACTTGGTTGGACAAATATATCCCAACTCTTCAAATGGACACAATTTTATCATTACAACCACTGAGTATTTCACAAAGTGGGTCAAAGCCATGTCATTAATCAAAGCCACTAGCAAAGAGGTGGCTATGTTCATTCTGAACTATATTATTTGTAGATATGGGATACCCTCTTCAATTGTGACAGACAATGGGGGCCAATTTAAAAATAAAGACATTGATGACCTCTGTGAATAGTTCCATATCACTCAACATTTCTCCTCAGTCTATTACCCTCAAGGTAATGGACAGGCCGAGGCATCAAACAAAAATATTCTCAAAATTCTACACAGAACTGTAAGCAAGTCTGGCAAAGACTGGCATCTATAACTGAATCTAGCACTATGGGCCTACAAAAAAAGCATCCGAACACCAACTAGAGCCACGCCATTTGCTCTAGTCTTTGGTGCTGAGGCAGTACTACCTATTAAGGTTGAAATCCCATCTTTGAGGATATATTTACAAGGACTAGTTACTGATGAACAATACCACATTGATCGGGTAAATTCTCTGGACCTACTAGATGAGAGTAGCCAACAAGCATTTGATCACCTCAAAGTGTATCAAGCACGTATGTCCAAAGGGTACAACAAAAAGGTCAAACCACGTAAATTTGAAATAGGAGATCTCGTCCTCAAGGAGAATCCTAAAAACCAACCTAACAGGGAACATAAAGGAAAGTTTGAACCTAACTGGCTGGGACCTTATGTTATCACTGCTACTTTCAGGACTGGAGCTTATCAATTAGCTACACCTGAGGGAGACGTTCTTCCAGACCCTATCAAAACTCTACATTTAAAGTAGTTCTACACTTAATGTTTGGCTAGAAGAGCCTGTACAACAAATAGTTCTTGCAAAAATACTAAAAACATTTAGAAAATTGATCATAAAGAAATACAAAAACAGTGGAAAAGGTCCTTCAAAAGGGGTATCCTTGGTGAAAACCTGGTAAATAGGCGCCTTGATACTACAAAAACATTCAAAAAGCAAAAATAGCAAAAAATTTGAAAAAGAGAAAAGTGCCTTGATGAGCACCTGGTAAAATAAGCATCTTGGTAGCAAAAAGAAAGAAAAAGATCTTGCCAAGTGGTGAAAACCTGGCAATTAGGCATCACTTGTGTTCTGCGCTCCATCTATCAATGCACTACTGATACTAGGCTTTCATAATTTTTCCTGTGCTCATATGCTGACTTCATTTTCCTACATGACTATCTTGTCTTTGCTTGAGATTTGTCTATCTTTACATCTTAGGAATAAGTCATTCTACACTGGGGGCATCTTTGTTGGCATAGTCAGTTGCGGTTTCTAGGTTTCTCTAGGCTTGTTTGGCTCACGGACACAATCTTTCTTGACACATGCAAAACAATGTCATGTTCTAAAACAAGGGTGTCTTTTCAAAACATGAGACATGAAATTTACATTTACAACATTCCTACAAGGCTATACAGGATTGCAAACAGGCATGGATTATCCTATTGAGGCACAGACATGGAACATCATATTGCTTATATTCTCATTTTTTGATTGATGAATCTTTACTGTGTTTGACATATGGATGAACAAAGTACTAATTAACACACAGTTTGCTAATGGTTTGATTATGATTCTTTTATGCCCTGATGATGTTTTCAACTAGGGGCATCTAAGTAATTATAAATTTTATTTGATTGATTCTCAATTGATGATTTGTTATGTCTTCTTAGTTACTCAATGATGTCTGCGCAAAGACAAAGAGTCACAAGAATAGGGGACATAATGTTTTCTTAAGTTTCTTTGTATGGTGATTGTTCCAAATGATCCTATAAATTTCACCTGACTTGGATGTTTATGGTAAGAGCTGCCACTATGGGTGGATAGCCGCATATATCTCAATCTTTGTTATGTGTAAACTACAGTGAGTTTGACACAATTTCCTTGTCTATTTATTGATCCATATTCTCACTAAGGTATACGAATCATAATGTACCCAAGGATATGAATTTTAAAGGTCATTTCGGGTCCAATATCTTGCCTTACTCAAAATCTGGTATATTAAAAGGAATGTGACTATTTTGTTATCATGGCCTCTACGCCTTGATGCCTAAGTTTATTTCTGACATTTAAAAAAAAAACATAGTATTCATATTATCATAATATCAGTGGGTATTAGTGATGGTTGTACTATTCGATGGTATCCATTCTGAAAAGTGCCCAATGATGATAAAAATGTTGCAATATTTGCTAAATCAGTGACAAGTCCTAAGAGTCTTCATATAGCTGCATTTAGAGTGTGCATGATGCATTTATCCAACATAAATAACAGCATAAGGAAATTTAAACTCAAAAATGGTTTCTATCTTCTTCTAACAACATCAAGTTAATTACATCATCTATATTACTGATATCAAATATCGTTGCACATCCATGGCATACATTTTGCATTCATTGAAAAGAAGAAACTGGAAAATACAAAAAATAAAGCATCCATGTATTGCATTTTTTTACTTTTTCATCCTAAGTGCATCCATACATCTATTTGACATACTGAAAAATCAAAAGAAACATACATTTGCATTTTTGCATAGGTATCATTTATAACATGTTTATATCAGTAAAGACTCATCCCATCTGAATCATAAAATGATGTTATCATATGCAAAATTAACTCATCACAAGACCAAGATATCATCGCATGTGCAAAAACAAATAGATACATTTACCACATCTATGGAAGTAAAAAGAACTCATGAAACATGTCAGAATCCAGAAACTGCATCAGATATATATCATCATAAACATGGTACAAATCAAAGCATAAAGAGTATCAAAAAGCATATAGTGTACCAACGAGCATAAAGTATATAAGTGAGTATAAAGAGTACCAGTATGCCAAAAATGAATCAGATATATGTATGAATGTAATGTACAAAAGAGGGGGTCTCAGCAGGATCCAAATATACATGTATGATCTCAAAATATACAAAACTCTACAACAATATAAGCTCTGTCCCACCCCCTCTCCCTAGTTAGGAGGAGGAGGAGGAGGTGGTGCAAAAGGCACTAATGGAGGTGGCATGGCCCCCTCTAACTGCTGGGCCACTCAAGAAAATGTGGGAGCTCTTTGTCCCTCTAGCACTACGACATGATATAGGGTATAATAATATGTAGCCCTCTATCCTTGATGGACTGTTGTGTGGGCCTGTGCATCCCTCTCTGCCCTAAGCCTCTCCATCTACCTATCTCGATCTAAAATCAATGCATCTGATATGGCCAGCCTTGACTCTGCTGCTGTGGCTCTAGCCTCTAACACTATAATCTGAGCACGGAGATGCTCCCTCTCCTGCTCACATCTCGATAAAGGATCTCCATCCTGGCCTGCATCCTGATCCTGTGGCCTCTCTGGTGGCCCCTGCTGTCACTGCCTCTGCTGGTCCCTAGTCAGAAGTGGACCAGGATCTCTCTATGGGGCCATGAATCTGTACCTTTTCCATCTGCCCTGCCCACTACTATTGGCACCACCTATATCTAGGCCTCTCCACCACCACCCCTGTCATCTCCATCATGTCCATCATCCAGGGGAGGACACCTGCCATCCCTACCACCATCTCTACCACCATCATGGCCCCCATGTCTCCCTGGAGCCCTGTCTCTTTGTGCACCTCCTCTACCCCTGGCAGGTCGATCATCAGGATCATAATCAAGTGGCTCCTCTATATGAGGAATGATCTCCTCATGCACAGTAAATCATGGAAAGGGATACTGGAGCATCTCGATGGCATACCCATCTGAAACTCCTGCATCCTTGACATCTGGACAAAGGTCCTAGTCTACTACCACCATATCTCAGATCTCCTAGGATGCAGTCTCATAGGTCAGCTGTGCACCCCATAGAGGTGCCTCATCTCGAATACAAGCATAAATTGCAACATCCTCTATACGGCCCTATTGCTGCCCATACTGCCTCAGAACTCTGGTGATCAGGAAGCACTCTATAATGTATCTCGTCTGGCTAATCAGATATCTACTCTGGCACAAAAATGGTACCTGTCGGGCATTAGATGTCCATACCTCACAGTCTAAATAAGTTCTCCAAATGACCTTGATCATATCATCAAATAGGTGGTGCCAGTACTCGACCTTGCCCAGGTGGGGCTACTGTAAGAGGCCTACATACATATATATGTAGGGCTTCTCAGGTGCCCTCTTCCTATCTACTATCGGTTGTGTGATAGGGATGTGCTCCCAGGCCCAAATCTGAAGAATGAGTATACCAACAGTCATGTTGCGGGTATGGTGATATATGATCTCATGGAGCTCTATGTACATGTGTGCTAATATGCAGCTCCCCCAAGAAAAATGTCGATGGTGAGCAATCATCTGCTCCACCATGCTCACCCAACCCACCAGGAATCCATGCTGAGCTCTATCTGGCATGAGAATACCACCTACCAATCTGGCTAAGTACACAGCTAGTCGATCATAGTGATCGACTATATAATCCCATGACAATTATCTCCTATCTATGGTATCATCATGAAAGAATCATCGAGCAGTCCCAATCGCTACGCCAGCTCTAGACTCAAAGAATACCTCATGTCCAACCATCGGTATGTGGAGTATCCTCCAGACATCCTCTAGTGTCACAGTAATCTCTCTAGTAGGAAGGTGGAAGGTGTTGTGCTCAGAATGCCACCTCTCGGCTAGAGCAGTCAATAACCCACGGTTTACCCTGATCTCATGTAAACCCATCAAAGAACGCAATCCACATCGGATCATGGTGATTTTCTCATCATCTAAAAATTGGCCAGACAATGTAAGAACCCGCGCAGGATAAGTGTCATGAAATGCGACTACCTCAAACTAGGCCTTATTTTGGACAAAATAATGAAACATCAGCATTCTATCTATAAACAAGGGGCAGACTCCTACTCTGCTAAAGTTATTCCAAGTATGCAAGATGCAAAATTATCCAAACTTTAAAAAATTGAAGTCTTCTACCAGATGTGATCCTGGAAATACAGGATGTGATGGCGTATATGGGATGCGATCTCTGAAAAATGGGATGCAATCCTAAATGCGGGGTGCGATCCTAAATGCGGGGTGCGATCCCCTGATGACTTTCCTCATAAAAAAAGGCTAAAAATAAGGTATTGGATGCGATCTGGGAAAACCCAGATGCAATGCAGAATCCAAGAAAAATCAGATACGATCTGGGAAAAATCAGATACGAGTCAGGATTGACAGGATGCGATCCAAAATTCTGGATGCAATCCTAACTTCAAATGGCTCTAAAACACACAAAAATGCATGAAATTCAAAATTGCAAAATTCACAGGGTAGTTTATCGAGCACTTACCGGCGGTGGGTAGTCAGCTGGTCACTGGTGTCGGTAGCTCATCTCGAATTGGTGCTTCCTCACGGGGACTACCATCTTCACTGTAGAGCTCTCTGAATTTCTATGGAGGAAAGTGAAAATGAATAGTGAAATGGTAATTTTGGAGGCTTATATGGGTCTTTTGAGACATTTAGGGTTTTCAGAACTCCTCCCGAACAACTACAAATTCATCTGTGTTCTCTTTTTACTAATTCGGGAACCAAATCAAAGGTATCTATGATGTTTTCGATAGCACAGCTTTATTTTTGTGACAGTTTCAAAAATTGTGACTTTGCTTCATTTATTCCCCACATTGGTGAATAATGCACATTTCATCATACATCTTGGTCTAAACATCATTTTATCAGCCTTATCACTCATATTTTCACATACTTAACTTGATAATCATGTGTTTATTTTTAAACACACCTTCTTCTACTCCCCTCTTTCTTGCCCTACCACTTCCTGCAAGTGTTTCGTTCATTCAACTAAGGGATTTTATTCTTTTCCTTCGATTTCGTTCCTGAGGGGGCATGATCACACTATCATCAATTATATTTTTTCTCAAAACAATATCAAAATGACTTTGTTATCAAACAAACTAGGGGCATAACAGTTTCCTTGACTAAAGTCAGAACTGTTGGATAGAAAGCTTTGGTTCTCATAAGTTGGATATCTTATGTTTCCTCATTTTACAAATATTTTTATTAAGCTCCTGGCAGCTTCATACTGGCTTTTTGAATAACAACCAAGTTCAGAATTAGTATTATCATTTTTTGACAACAACCAAGTTCAGAAATGGTATTTTTAAAATCTTTTATTGATCTTTGGAAGACAACCAAGTTCAAATTCAACTCTATCAGTTTGGTTCGATCAAGTGCAAGACTGATCTCATCAACATTTTGTTCGACAACCAAGAACGGGATTCTCAATCTTTCTGAAGTCAAAATCAAAAAATTTCTTTGAATCAATACGCTGCTCGCACATCAATTCAAAGAGGGGAAAATGTAACCACCTAAATTATGGACCCTATTTTCCCTAAGTGTGATCATACCATCGATTATGTCCAAATGACCCTATTACTGCTTGGCATAATTCTTTAATTCAATTTAATGTCCTAGGTGATTTTTATCACTAATTTATATTAACTATTATAGCCATATAATTCAAATCAATTTCGACCAATCAAATCAAACCAAAATCAAACATGGCTATAGTATTTAATTATAAAGGAATTAAATAAATCCCTAAATCAATTACCCACTTGCAATTAACCCATTCCCCTAGCCTATTTAATTTAATTAAAATGGCTATAGTCCCCTAATTATTAAAAAGCAATTTCATTGTTTAAATAATTAATTCCTATATTTCTAAATGAATTAAA
>MU224600.1:4685290-4701913 GCA_018584345.1 Thuja plicata
CCACTTTCTCAAGCCATCCTCTTACACTCTACCTTGCTTCTTTAAGGCTTTCATTAATTCCTTATTAATGAAGATGCCTTAAGCCTATGTCTCTCCCATGCCTTATTAATGCCTTGGGCATTAATGGATCTTACACCTCCATTAATGAGCCCCTTCACTCATTAATTTACCTTGTCCCCCCCTCTCTCTCTCATTCTTCTATAAATAGAAGCCATTTTTGAGAGTAAATAAGCCTTCACCTTAGATCAAAAATACATTGTTATGCTGTTGGATTAATCCTAGACTAGTATTTCACTTATTATTCCATGCTTTTTCATTGTTATTATTCACATGTTTAGAGCTAGAATGCTTGTTTTTCATCTTTTTAGCTTGTTTTAATCTAAAAATCCTTCATGCTAGGTTGTATTCATCACTGATTGTAACATATTCTGAGGGCTTATATGTTATTAATCACACTCTTCCTAGTTAGTAGGCAATAGGTCGATATTAGTGGGTTTTATATACTTTATCTAACCTTTTGAGCTAATGAAATGACTTATTGAGTGTTTGTTTCTTTTTCAACAGGTTCCCAAATACACACACACAATGCCTATGTAGTAGATAAGGATATTGAATCCTTTTTTTTACTGAGCCATGAAACCAATATATCACCTTAGATGAATTCACCACTATTAGTGCTCCTCCTATCATCAACACTTCCTTCCCAATCAACATCGGTAAAGGCATTTAACATGAAGTTTCCTCCCCTTTTATACCATAAACCACATTCCTTTGTTCCTTTAAGTATCTTAAATTTCTCTTCAGCGCTTGCTCATGAACAGATCTTGGTTTAGCCTGAAATATAGAAACCAAACATACAACCTACATAATGTCTAGTTTGGAAGCAATTAGATACAACAACCTACCAATCGTTGATCTATACTCTGGCCTATTTCTAGAGACTTCATTTTTTCCTAGCTTGCAACCAACATTCATAGGAGTTACAATAGTTTTACAATCACTCATACCAAACTTATTCAACATTTCCTTTGTATATTTACTTTGAGATATAAAGATTTTATCATTGAGTTAATTAACTTGTAGTCCAAGAAAGAATGACAACTCACCAGTCATTAACATTTCAAATTTTTTCTCCATCTCTGCAGAAAACTCTTTGCATAATTTTTCCCCTCCACCAAATATAATATCATCAACAAATACTTCAACTATCAACATTTTGTCATCTTCTATTTTAAAATAGATATTACTATCGGTTGTTCCTTTCTTAATTTTTTTTTGTATCAGATATTTGTCTAATCTTACATACTATGCCTTAGGTTTTGGTTTGAGTCCATAAAGTGTCTTCTTCAATCTGCATACCATATCAAGTTTTTCAGAAAGCTTAAAACCTTCTGGTTATTATATATACACTTCTTCTTCTATCTCTCTATTTAAAAAGGTCAATTTTACATCCATTTGATACACCTTGAAATTATTGTAAGAAAAAAAAGCAAGAAAAACCCTTATAGCTTCTATTCTATCAACCAGAGTAAACTTTTCTTCAAAATCATTTCCTTAAACTTGTGAATAACCTTTACATATCAATCTATCATTGTTTCTTGTAATTTGTCCTTGTTCATTCAACTTGTTTCTGAATACCCATTTCGTTCCTATCACATGCTTTCCCACCAATCTTGGTACAATTTCCCAAGTTTCATTCTTTTAAATTTGATTCAACTCTTCTTTCATTTCCTTAACCCAGATCTCCTCCTTGCTTGCTTCTTCATAATTCTTAGGTTCAATTATTGATAGAAAACAATAGTTTACCTATTCTTGTGATCTAACAATTATTCTCCATGTCTGTACACCCTTTTCCTTATCACTAATTATTTAATCTTTTGAATGATGCCTTTGAACATAATTAGTAGACCTGTCTTCACAATTACTTACTGTAGACACCTAAATTTGACCAGGTGTCTCTTAAACATCCAAATTTATAAATCTCAGCCAATTGCCCCTAATCTCATCAAAATGCTTTAAAATAGATAAAAATCAAATCAAATGGACATTTATCAAGCAAAGTGGACAAAAATCAAATTAAATCAAAGGATTAAATAATCATGAAATTAAATAATTAAATTCAAGCTTAAAAGGGATTAATCAAATTATGCAATTGATTTTAATCAATTAATTGTATAGTTTAAGTCCAAAAAAATCAAATCCAACCCATTCACCCTTACATGGCTAAATTAATTAAATGATTGAATTAAATAATTCCTAATTTCATTGAGGAAAACCACTTAATTTTCCCTCCATTTGAAAATACCTCAAAGTTTTTTACTCAACCAAGGCTTGACCATGATCAATTCACTCTACCCCCTACCCTTGGGAAATTGCTATAAATACAAGCCATTTTTTTTGTATTTGGGATCCAAGAAATTCAAGAGAAAAGCATCCTTATTATAGGCATTTGGAGAGCATTTAAGAGCTTTTGATAGTATTTCAGCATTTGCATAGCATTTAGAGTATCATTTTAGAATCATTTGTTGATTTTATAGCATGAACCATGAGCATTTGAATAGAAAGTACACATATCTTTGAGCATTTGAGCTAGATTAGAGCATATTTATCATTTTCTTCTCATTCTAGGATTGTCCTTGAGAGAGATTAAGGCTGAGAGCTCTCTTAACAAAGCTTAGATAGAGAACCATGAGATGTCATGGATTTAACTTCAATTTTTAGATTAAATAGCATTTTCTTTCCATAGAGTTTTTGTTATTGGTCCTAATTTCATGAAGGTGTAATCTCACACACATAAATGGTGCCCACCGTGGGGATTTAGGCCTCATTTATAACATTTTTATCTTAATATTTTGTGTGTTTTGCATCATTTTTTTGTGTTATTTTGCAAGGAAATAGGAGAAGAGCTGCCTACGAAGCATTCAGAGCCACCTGTGAGTAGTAAAGTGCCGCATACAGAGTTTCTTTCTTCTCTATATTTTATTCTTAGGCCACCTGTGAGATAAAGTGGGCCACCTAGATCTGTAAAGCACTGCTTTTCAGACATCAAAGATCGCTTGTGAACTTCCAAGAGCCTCTTACTAGCAACTTTTGACCGCACTTTGCACTTTCTATGTCGCCTGTGGTTTTTATTTGGCCACTTGTGGAATTTCCAAAACTGCCTTTTAAGATTTAAAAGCCGCTTTCAAAGTTTTCATTTATGCGTAGTAACAGTTAAAAGCCATGTATTAGCTGTTAAATGTCGCATAGATCTTTCTTCTTTAAATCAAGTTTTTAATGATTTTCTCACTGTTTTAACTCTCTATGTTTTTCATTCCTACAGATGAAAAACCATCCGAAAGTGCAGAAACCAAAAAAGTGAGTCACAAGGCCTAGCAAAGAGGTAAGGATTAAGACTAAACATGATAAGAAAATACATGCATATAATCTTTTAGAGAGCTTATTTGAAGAACACCTTTATGATCACTATATTAAAGTGTTTTTTGCTTATAAAGAAAAATTTTCTACTCTTTGATTGTTTTTCATTCTTAAGTTCTTTAAGCTTTGATTTGAAAAATTTGATTTAAAAGAGCTTTTAGGAGTGAAATGGTCAATTTATTTTCCAAGTTTTTCTTCACTTTGTTTCGATTGTATTGACTAACTTGTTGGAGGAGCCAGAGTGGGAACGATCGCCACTAGGTGAGTTGAAAATAAAAACAAATCAACAAAAAATGCACCTAGCCTTTGCTAGCTTCAAAAATGAGGTATTTATCTTATCAAGCTTGCATTGATTAAATTGTGGCTTTTCATTTCAATCTAGCTTAAATAAAAAACTCTTATTTTGTCCAAATTGAACAAGCATTAGGCATATGCTCTTCACTTTTCGAAGTGAATCAAAAAGGCAAACGTGCAAATTCAATTTGGTAGAAAAAGAGGGATAAGGAATTAAAAAAACACTTCATTTTTAAGAACCCCCTTGTCAAGCGGTTGAAAAAGAACAAACTTTCTTGAGGTGTTTTGAATAAGGAACAACAATAGGGATATGTTGTTCACTCTTTGAGTGAATCAAATTCTCAAACTTGTTGAACCGAATTCGATTTCATGTTTCTATACATGCTAGATAGAATAAAGCTTTAGAGGGCCTGCCTCCCGAGAATTCCTTTACGAAGGTGGTGAGAGGGAACGACCCAAAGTGGGAGATAATCACTTTTTCTACGATATCATTTGACCCACTATAAATAAATGCACTTTACCTTAATCAGAAAGTGACTAAACCTTGTGCAAGTCATCCTCACTTCCTCGAGTAGTCCTTCGGGATTGCACAAAATCATATTTTCGTGCATGTGGGGAGCCTGCAAGGGGGTAAATGATCTTGGCAAGATTTAGAATGGAGGTGATTTAAAACCTTGTTAAAATAGCAAGCCTACCTTTTTAGAGCCATTGTTAAAAGCCAAATTTGTTTGACTCTAAGGTAGATTGTTTGGAAGAAATTCTTGTGCATACCTGTAAAAACATCCGAGAACATACACTTTTAGTGTTGTTTTAGGGATATGATATAAATTTGATGTGTGTGTTGAGCTTGTACTCTATTTTCATGCAAGATTCTTTTTTTGACAAGTCTGATCAAAACTTTTAAAATTTTAAATCCAAATTTTTTTATTTTTTTTTGACAATTTCACCTTTGATCATCAAAGAGCCGCATACCAACAATTAAAAACTACGTACAAACAATAATGGACCGCTTACAACTTTGAAACACCACTTATAAACATTCAAAAGTTGCGTAAGTGACTGGAAAGTGCTGCGTGTCAATAGTTTAAAACCGCCTATTAATAGGCAAACGCCACCTACGAACTGCAGAGTGCCATCTACAAGAATTACAGTGACCGTGTATAAACAATTAAAGGACGCCTACACACAGGCAAGAGCCACCCAGAAACAAAGAAGGGAAAATAGTGGATATATACTGAGGGTTTGAAAACAAGAAAATTCCATTTTTGGATACCCTTTTGGACATTTTACCTTTGTGTATACTCAACTGGAATAGAATCTGCCATTATTGGACATTTTGCAAAATCATCCACAAATTGATCACTTAAATGAGATAAAGGCCTAGGCTCTTCATTTGATTTTTGTTAATGATGGTTTTTACATGATCTCATTACATTAAGGCTACCCTACAATCAGACAGATCTTATCTAAGGCAAGAGTGTCCTTTTCTGGGTGATCCTTTTAGTTCTTTAAGAGCCTTACAAGAACCCATCAAGGAAACAAAACCAACAATGTCTTTTCCATTTGGCCATATAGATCCTGATCAAATCAACCATGTAAACAAGGATATGAACAATAATGGAGGGGGAAATGTTGATCCTAACAACCAAGGATCCAATAAAAATAACAATGGAGGAGCAAATAATGACCCTAACAATCAAGGGTTGAACAATAACAACAATGGGAGAAACATTGACCCTAATGATGAGGAGTTAACTGATGAAAAGGTTAATGAAGCTATGCAAATTCCTTTCTTCATGAAGCTTATGGAAAAAGTGTTGGAAAAAGACAAGGAAAAATACTTTTTAGACCTAGCACAAAAGGGTCTCAAACTTCCGCATGATTATGATGTCAACAAACTTAAACAAGAAGAAGTTGAGGCTAATCCCATTGACATCATGAACAAACAATTCCAACTTTTCCAAATGCAATTGGACATGATAAAAAAAGGTGGGGTTCCTAAACCCTTTTCTATCGAAGCTTTGTGTCCATTTCTATTTGATAAGTTTTTAATCATGGTTCCATTTCCAACAAATGTTATCTTTCCTAAATATGACAAATATGAAGAAACAACTGATCCTCAAGATCACCTAAGGGAATTTTGCAAATTAAGCCTAGAGTTCATGCATGACACAACTTACCTTGTGAGGTTATTCCCTAGAAGTTTGGGGGGTATGGCAATGGAATGGTTTTCAAAGTTACCCTCCGACATTCAAACCTTTGAAGAATTGGCCTCTAAGTTTGTAACTCATTATTCCTATAACATCAAACATGAGGTTACAATGCTTAATTTATGTAACACCAAAAAAATAGAAGGAGAAGGATTCCTACTTTTCCTACAACGATGGAGAGTAGTATTTGCTAGATACCCTCAAAGTGTACCTGAAAAGGAGAAGATGGATATTTTTGTAAATAGCTTGAATCATGAAATGAACTATCCATTAAGGCTACAATTTCCTAGGTCATTCCAAGACCTAATTGAGAATGGGGTGACAATGAAAGAGGTATTGGTAAAAAGTAGAGAAATTAAACTTTACAAGGATAACAAGAATAACAACAACAACAATACCTCCAACACGAATCAAAATCACAATCCCCCTAACAACAACCAATTTTGGATGAAGAATAACAACAATAAAGGCGTGGTTAATGATGGAGTGGTAGAGACTAACAATTTAAAGGCCACCCCTTTCAATCTCACTCAAAATTCAGTTCAAGCCAATAATTTGAATCAAGCACCCAAAGTACCCCTTAACAACAACAACACTAATAACAACTTTGGGAATAATCAAGGGGCTTTTAAGCCTAAACCTTTCTTTGCATCTACACCCAAAAGGACATTCACTAATTTGGGTGAGCCATTGGAGAATTCATTAAGGACACTTATTGCAAATAAACTTATTGACCTACTAATGGTTCAACCATATGAACCTCAAATCAAGCCATATTGGTGGAGTGAGAATAACCATTGTGAGTATCATCGAAATAAGGGACATAAGACCAATAATTACATGTGTCTCAGACATGTGGTACAATATCTCATAGATAATGGTGTGATAAAATTGGAAGGCCCTCAAACTAATGAAGATCACACGGCTTTTAAGAATCCTTTGTATAAACATGAAAAAGGAGAATCTTCCAACTCAAACAATGGAGGAAACAATGCAAATAATGTAAGAGGCAATAATAATGTTAACTTTGCACACACCTATGATAATACTATCAATGCTATATCCGGCCAGGAGAGTACTATTAATGTTGTTGTGATCAAAGATCAACCTAAAGTGGAAACCTTTAATGCCATCACAAGGGGGTAAGCCTCAAAGGTTACCCTACAGGGGGTAATCCTATTATTATTGGCCATAAAACACCAATTACTTTGGCTAAACAAACACCACCTACAACAAAGCCTTATAGTTTGGTAGATCAATTATAAAAGACTCCAACACAAATATCAATTTTGGAGCTATTGAAATTATCTCCTAATCATAAGGAGATTTTGGAAAAATCCTTGGTTGAGACCACTGTTCCTACAAAATTGGAGGAAGATGAATTTCAGAACATGGTAGGACATCTCATAGCCCATCATTGTCTTTCATTTTTAGAGAAAGATGATATATCTATCACACATCCTCAAAACTTACCCTTGCATATAGAGGTATTAATCCAAAGACATAGGGTCAAGAGTGTTCTCATAGATGGGGGAGCTGGTCTTAATATTTTCACTTTAAACCTTGTCAATTCATTAGGGTTAACCGAGTCTTCCATCGATCCTAAAAAGAAAATCACCATTAAGGCTTATGATGAGGAGGAAAGATCTTCAAAGGGTATGATCATTCTACCAATTCAAGTGGGACCTATCAAAAAGGATACCATATGGCAGGTCCTTGATATGAAATTGACCTACAATATCTTACTAGGAAGGCCATGGATACATGAAATGCAAGCGGTACCTTCTACATATCACCAATGCATAAAGTTTCCATACATGGGGGAAGAGATCACGATTGGAGGAGATTCAAACCCTTTCCAATATTGCAATGCTTTAAAGCCAAGTCATGAATTTTATATTCCTCATAAGAGAGAAGGAGTCATCCTTGATATTACCATGGAAGAAGCCAAGGAGGAAAGTCCAAAACCAACATCAAATGTTACATCAACTTTTAACCCTATTCAAACTAACTCAACTACATCAACTAAGGGAAAATAAAAGATGAGTTATTAGGGTTCAAATTCACATGATAATTTAGTCCAGACTTCAACATTGAGAATGGAAACTTTGAAACCCACTAGGGAGGAAAGAGAACAAACTAAGAAAGATCATTATGAAAAGATGAGTGACCTGATGAACCAATTTCAGAAACAATGCACAAAATTCACTCAAAAGGGGTACTGGAATATTCCATTTCCCTATTTGATTTACCTACATCTCCAAGGACACATGGGAAGCCATCCAAAGATCATAAACCTCATAAATAAAATTCCCATTTTGTAATAAAATGTGATAAACAAGCAATGGAAATAGAGGATAATGAAGTTTTACAATGGCTTTACAAGGAGAAGGATAATTCAGCTAATATCAATGAAAGGGGTCAACATATCAACATCCAAAATGATCAATATGGAAAAGGATTTGATATCATGAAGAAAATGGGGTATAAGGGAAGAGGACCCTTAGGAGTTTGACATAGAGGTTTCTTAGAGCCTATTGAACTAGTTTGGAGAGCAAAGGAAGAGAAAGTTGGCATAGGTTTTCAACATAAAGGAGAAAGTTCAAGTCCCATACATGATTTTTGTGCACATTTCCATATGGTAGGTTCCAAAAGTGAAGATGATTCTAGGGATTATGAGTGGGATTCCTTGTCCAAAGAATCTTGTCATGACATAGAGGTTGATATCATTCACACTTATGCAACTCCTCCTAAAGTTGAGAATCAAGAACATGTGACTCAAAGTTCAACTTCAACTCAAACATCAAGTGAACCTCAAAAAGTCCATGTAGAATAGGCACCTCTTTACACTCAATGGGTAGGTGAACCTTGGGTACCTTCATGGGTGGGAGATTCTAATCTATTTTTTAATCCACATGGTTTCTTTCCCATGGAAATTTTAGAGGACTCTGATGAAGAGGATTTTGATCCTTCTTCCATGGACCATCTTCAAGAGGCACATGTCATAGACCTTGACGATACAATGTATGAACCATCAAAAAAATTCATGTCCTTAAATCCTTCAAATGAAATCCCATCCAATGAATCCTTGTCCTTAATTCACCCCAAACTTATTGATTGGGATCTTTCCGAGCCAAATGACTTACTCTACTTCCCAAATGATAATGCAATGGCCTTATACCTCAATGCAGTTGAACCCAATTCTTCCATCAATGAATTCACTCTGGACATGATGATAGGGGCAGGTGTTCAACCTCTTAATCCAAAAAATGAAAATAAAATATACAAAAAAATGAGAAGGTCTAGTGGTGAAAACCACCATGTGGCAGTGCTAGACCCAAAAAAAGTAAAAATAAAGGATGTTTCCGAAGGTGAAAACCCAATTGTGGAACCTAAGGGAGAGAGGTTGGACACCTTACCATCCCATTAATATGAAATATCACCTATACTTATTGAACCCATAGAAAAAGTTAACATTGGAACAAAAGAGCATCATAAATTTATTCACTTGGCAGCATCTTTGAGTCCCTTGGAGAGAAAAGAATTCATTGAATTCTTTCAAGAAAAACAAATCAACTTTGCATGGTCATATGCTGACATGCCTAGATTAGATCCAAGTTTCATAATGCATCATTTAAATGTGAAACTCGGGGTTAAGCTTGTCAAGAAGAAGTTGAGAAAAATGCATCCACATGTAGCCCTTTTAGTTAAAGCAGAATTGGAAAAATTACTCAAGGTGGGATTTATAAGAGTAATTGCATATGCCGAATGGATATCCAACATTGTACTAGTTACCAAACATGATAAAACCATAAGATTTTGGATGGATTTTAGAGATTTAAACCTTGCTTGTCCAAAAGATGACTTTCCATTGCCTAGCATTGATGCTATTGTTGATCTCACTGTAGGTCATTCTATGTTTTCACTTATGGATGGATTTAGTGGGTATAATAAAATTTGCATTGCACCCAAGGATCAAGAGAAGGCAGTCTTTACATGCCCATGGGGTACATTTTGTTGGAATGTAATGACCTTCAGTCTCAAAAATGCTGGAGCCACTTATCAAAGAGTAATGACTACCATTTTCCATGACATGATGCACACCTTTATGGAAGATTATGTGGATGACATTCTAGCTAAGTCACATAAAAGAAAAGATCATTTATGCATACTTGAAAAGATTTTTACAAGGCTAGAACAATTCAAAGTGAGACTCAACCCAAAGAAATGTACTTTTGGGGTACAATCTGGAAAACTCCTCGGGTACATTGTTTCAGCGAAAGGCATTGAAGTAGATCTTGAAAAAGTATAAGAAATAATGGATATGGACATTCCAAAGAATATTAGTCAAATGAGGTCACTTCAAGGAAGGCTTCAATCTATAAGGAGGTTCATTTCTCAATTGGCGGAAAAATGTCATTCTTTCACAAGGTTGCTACATAAAGACACCATCTTCACATGGGATGAGGAGTGTGATAAAGCCTTTAGATTCTTGAAAACATACTTGATGAATCCACCTATCTTGATGTCACCTATTCAAGGAAAACATTTGTTACTCTATATTTCAGCAACGAAAAAATCCTTAGGATTTTTATTGGCACAAGAAGATGATGTAGGAAAAGAAAGAGCTATATACTACTTGAGTAGAACATTGATCAATTATGAATTAAACTATAGCTTCATGGAAAGGGCTTGCCTAGTAGTGGTATTTGCCTCTCAAAATTTAAGGCATTATAGGTTAATGCATAAGGTGAAGCTCGTAGCCAAAATTGATCCCTTAAAATACTTACTTAGAAAATCAACTTTGACTGGAAGGATTGCAAAGTGGGTAATGGTGCTTAGTGAATTCGACATTGAATATGTTGATAGGAAAGAAATCAAAGGTCAAGTTATTGCCAATCAATTGGCTGAATATCCTCAAGAATCTACACATCCTATTCAAGTGTAGTTTTCAGATTCCAAAATTGTTAATGTGGAAGCTAAGACATGGACTTTATACTTTGATGGATCTTATACCCAAAATGGTAGTGGAGCAGGCATCCTTTTGATTACACCACAAGGTTACACAATCCCAAAATCCTATAGGTTATTGTTCCCTTGCACCAATAACATAGCAGAGTATGAAGCTTTGGTCATAGGTATCAAGACGGCCTTGGAATGGAATGTCATAGAATTACAAGTCTATGGGGACTCTCAATTAGTCATCAATCAAGTTAATAATGAATATAATACCAAGGATGAAAAATTGACACCTTACAAAAAATTGGTGGATGATTGGAAAAATTACTTTGCTTTGATTACTTTTGAACAAATTCCAAGAGACAAGAATAGAGCAGTGGATGCAATGGCTACTTTGGCATCTTTTCTTCAAATGCTCGATCAAAATGAAAAGTATGAGTTCCTGGTGGAAGAATTGGTTAAACTAGCATTTGACCTACCTAATACCCAAATTATTTCCCTTCTAAACGTACATGACTCACCATGGTATGAACCCATTTATGCCTACCTAAAAGATCAAACCTTACCCATAGACCAAACCCATGCTCAAAAGAAAAATTTCATAAGACAAGTGGCTCGTTATACCATCCTTTCTAACACATTGTATCATAAAGGTCTTGATGCAACACTCCTTAGATGTCTACAGGAAGATGAATCAAAATTAGCTTTAAAAGACATTCACAAGGGGATTTGTGGGTCACATTCGAATGGTTTAAATCTAGCTAAGAAAATCCTATGCATGGGGTACTTCTGGAAAACCTTAGAAAGAGATACTTACTAGTTTGTCAAATTTTGTGCAAAATGTCAATACCATGGAGACATGATCCATGCACCAGCACAAGAGTTACACCCATTTGTCACACCATGGCCATTCTACCAATGGGGCTTTGATTTGATAGGCATGATTTATCCACCTTCTTCAAATGGACACAAGTATATTCTCACGGCAACAGAGTACTTCACTAAATGGGTTGAGGCTATCCCTTTAACAACTGCAATGGGGAAGCAAATTTCTATGTTCATCCTAAATCATATCATTTGTAGATATGGTATTCCATCATCATGGATAATGGAAAATAGTTTAAGAAGAAAGATGTTGATGAACTTTGTGACACATTCTATATTACACATCATTCTTCATCCATTTACTATCCCCAAGGTAATGGACAAGCATAAGATACCAACAAGAACATCCTTAAAATCATTAAAAGATCAGTTGGTAAGTCAGGAAGAGATTGGAATCTTCAAATCAATCTAGCATTATGGGCCTATAGGACTAGTATTCGCACCCTGACAGGAGCTACACCTTTTTCATTGGTTTATGGGGCCGAAGCCATTCTACCTTTAGAAGTTGAAATACCATCCCTAAGAGTATCACTGCATGGATTAATCACGGATGAGGATTATAGAGTTGCACAACTTCAACAATTGGAGATGTTGGAGGAACACCAAACTCAAGCCTATGATCATTTGAAAGTATATCAAAATCAAATTTCAAGGAACTATAACAAGCATATTAAACCAAGAACCTTTCAAGTGGGAGATCTAGTATTGAGAGAAAATCCAAAAAATCAGGTTGATAGAGAAAAGAAAGGAAAGTGGAAAGCAAATTGGCTTGGTCCTTTTGTCATTGTTTCTTCTTTTGGAACAGGGACCTACAAATTGGCCGATTGTGATGGAGATGAGTTGCAAGAACCTATGAATAGCATTCATCAAGAGGTTTCACACCTAATTCAAAAGAAAGAGTATCAGAGGAAAGAGTATAAGTTGAGCATATCAGATGAGTCAACATGACCTTTGTACATGGAAAAAGTCAAAAATATAAAAAAAAATGAGAAAAGATCAAAATACAAAAAAATCAGAAAGTTTAAAAGCCAAAAACATTGAAAAAGAGAAAAATTTAAAAAAAATTGAAAAAAGAGAAAAAGTGCCTTGGTGAAAACCTAGCAATAGGCACCTTGGTAGCAAAAAAAATGAAAAAAAGAGAAAAAAGAGAAATAATCCCAAAAGGTGAAAACCTAGAAATAGGTGCCTTTTGTCCCTTAGGTCTTTCCTAGTCACATTTGTACATATTGCGTTTCATCATCTCATTTTTCCATATCCTCATTGCATCTGACATTTGTGCATAGTCCTAATAAAGTCTCAGAGCTGCATTTTGTCGCATTCTAGGTTCATTTGCCCTAAGTTTCACATTGATCACATTTATCACTTGGGGGCATGCATCATAGATTTTTGGTACCAAACAGATTCAATAGTGCAACATCTTGGTCACACATCAGAAGTAGATTTTCAGATTCATAGGAGAGATATTTTGGAACTTTTGATAGATATCATTGTTCAACCCTAAACAGTTTGATCGCATAACATGATCCTTGAGTTTCATTGACCTATTTTATCAGTATTAAAAATTGACATACCTTAAATGAGCAGACTGTCTGGAATTCTTATTTGAAAATATTGATACATTTCACAACCACTTGGAAATTTTTTGATGAGTTTTTCATTGACCTTTTTCAAGTCATGTTCTTTTTAGCTAATCGATGATGTTTCAAATAGATTGGTGATGATGGAGACATGATGTTTTCTTAAGCTTCTGTGTGACTATCTTGAGGAAATTTTTTTAACTTGTGTGAATTAGTCTAATGAAATGGACATCAAAGTACCATCAAGGACATTCATATAGGAAGGAAAGTTAACCTTTTTTTGTTCACACAAAAGGATACCTTGGCTATTTAGATTTTAAAATATCTTAATACCAACAACCACTTGCAACATTGAATCTGATCAAACTGGTATTCATACTCCCATAGTTGGTCATTCAACTAGTGTGGGTTGTACTTGGTTTCACAAAAGGGGTTACTAAATGAGATGAAAGTCATATTCATATTCTTATGGTCACAGTGGAATCAGTAAGGATTGTATCGACTACTAAGTTCCACAACTCTCAATGATGAAAATATATCTCTGTTTTCATTTCTTTCACAAACCTCAAGGACAATTAGTTGCATTGCATCTTCATGTTAGATTAATTGCATTTTTCAAGTTAGATTAAAATGGCTTGTATTTCTAGCATTTTTCCAAGGTCAAGGGGGAAATTAATTTTGACAATGCTTCATCAATTTAATGGTTTAAAATCATCAATATGAGATTGTTCTTTTTGCATTCATAAGCATTAATCATTAATCATTATATATTCATATCACGTGAAAAGAAAAAGAAAAGAAACATTAATCATTAGTCATTTATCCACATCATTTAGAATTACATCATAAATTAAATTGCATACATCAAAAACCAAAAAAGATAGTTGCATTCATTTATCATTGCACTAAGTATTGCACCCATATCATTGCATTGCATAAATCCATACATCATGATTAAATCAAAAAATTATATAGAATTAAGTTGCATTAACATCATTTGCATCTATTTATCTGTCCTACTCTAGGACATTGCATCCATAGCATAATAGAAATAAATGCATCATAGAAGCATGTAGATATGCATAAAAGAAATCTCATAACAACATAATCAAAAGGGGAATCAAAGATCATCATAGATAAATGTCCACCATCAATGTCTATAACACAAATATGTACATCAAAGGTACATCAATAAATGATCCATATAATCAAAGTCCTGATCAATAATCAATGGATACATCAATGTAATATCCAGATATCATAGATCCCAATATGTCTCATGACCCACTAGGGGCACCTGATCCATCTCCAACAATACTAGTACCTGAACCCCCTGCACCATCTGGATCCCTATCACCTGATCTATCCTGTGTAGAAGGTGGTGCCTAACTAGTGCTTGCACTGGTAGGTAACTGAGCTAATGTAGTCAAAAACTGTTGCAACATAGCAGATACCTAATCTAATCATACAGTAGCTACAGTCATCCCTACCTGTAAACCTCGAACACCCTAAACTAAGTCATCCACAATGGGAGGAACTGGAGGTGCCTGTGATGCTGGAGGGGCCTGAGGTGCCTGTGGCGCTAATGGAACCTTTGGTATCATCGGTGTCGTGCTACTCTGTGGATCAATCTAAGGAACCTGTCTCTATGGAGATGGAGGTCTGCAGAATCTGTCCCTATAATGGAACCTGTCTAGCCACCTGGACACGTCTCTTTCTCTTCCTGGCCCACTCTGAACCCACTCTGTTAGGAGCCTATCTTTGTGGAGGTACCTATGCCTGCACTAGCCTCTTTCTAGGCTGCCTAAATCCACCACCTCGGCCCCTGACATGACCACTCCGCTTCTAAGGTCTTGAAGCTCTTTGTGCTCTAAGATCCCTAGGTGCCCTCTGTGCTCTCTATCTCTAAGGTCTCCTGTCATTTTCATCATCATCATCTCCATCGTCATCAAAAAGCTCATCAACATTAGTAATAGGCTATGCTAGATCTGTGAATCTAACAAAGCAATGTCGCAAGAACCACTCTCGATACTCGACAGACATCCCTGCATCAACCACATGTGTCATCATATCCCACATAACATATCCAAGCTGATCAATCTATAAATAGGACAACCAATAGTAAACCTGTGCTCCCCAAATAGATCTCTCTACCTATACTCTTGCATAAAGTACCATACCCTAAGGTATGTCCTGTACCTGGCCGTACTGACGGAGCACTCTCACAAAGAAAAATATCTCAATACATAGTGGTGATCAACCTATCATCCACCGAGGGGAAAAAATATATGGCAACTCATCATCATCCTCTCGCCAACTCTCGCAGAGTAGATATCGTCTCCATACGACCTGATCAATGTCATCAATAGTGCGATGCCAAAACTCAACCTTGCCCAAACGATGTTGAAAAACCATGCCATCATACAAAAATGCATACAGATACCCTTGGGCCCGCACTCATGCTAAGACTGGTCTAGTGATAGGGATATGCTCCCAAGTTGACAACTATAACAAAACTGCACCTGCTAAAAGAGATGCACTACACCTATATACAATCTCATGTAAGTCATGATATAGTTGGGCTAGTACACAAGAACCCCAGTCAAATATTTGAGGATGTGCAATCAAATCCTCCAATATATGGCCCCATCCGATTGTAAAGCCATGACCTCTCCTATCTAGAAGTAGTAATCCTTCGATCACTACTCCTAACGATGCTAGCAAAGAAGTAAATGAAGTAAACTATGCCTAACTAATGCAATCATCAGCAATGGTGTTGTCTCCAAACACCCATCTACATACACTGCTATCATAAATTGAATCATAATATAACCGCTCTCCATGATTCGGGATCCTTAGTAAACTATATATATCCTCAGGCGTGATAGTCATCTCACCGAGGGTTAGATGGAATGTGTTATGGTCAGAGTGCCATCGCTCTGCCATAGCTGTCAAAAGACCTCAGTTCAGCTAAAACTGAGGGAGATCAAGAAGGAAATTGAGACCACATGTCTCGATAGTCCGTCTCTTAGGAGGCGTAAGCTCATCAACCAAATAAAAAATCCAAGAGACAACACCCCATACCCGCAATTTGCGGTAATGTTCCTACATTTTGAAACAAAGTGAATCATATTAGTCTTTCTATTGGTGGATCATTCTAAGTCAATAAAACACATTAAATCTATCCTTGCTCTATTTTGAGCGCATCAACCTATTGTTCCTAACCTCTAGATCTTGAGAAGGGATCAATTTGGCATCATTTTAATCAATCTGATTGGCAT
>MU224600.1:4713807-4737922 GCA_018584345.1 Thuja plicata
TAGGTTAGGTTGGGGTTTAGGGGAATATAAATGAAATGAATTAAACTTATTTAATTCATTCAAAAATAGGATTTTAATTATTTAAGCATTTTATTGCTTTTTAATAATTAAGGGGACTATAGCCATTATAATTAAATTAAATAGGCTAGGGGAATGGGTTAATTGCAAGTGGATAATTTATTTAAGGGTTTATTTAATTCTTTTATAATTAAATACTATAGCCATGTTTGAATTTGATTTGATTTAATTGATTTGAATTGTATGGCTATAATAGTTAATATAATTTAGTGATAAAAATCACCTAGGACATTAAATTTGATTTAAAAATGAATTATGCCAAAGTAACATTGTCACGACATAATTGGGGGTATGATCACACTTAGGGAAAATAGGGTCCATAGTTGGAACAGACCAACTCCAAGTGGTTACACTGCTAGGCAGCCTTGTCCCTATTTTGAAAACTGAATGCTTCATTCAAAATCCTTGATAAAAACCCTTGTCTGATCTTCTGATGTCCTTAGTGTGGTGGCTACTTGATCATAATTCAATCATCATACATTACAAAATGACATCTTATCCTTACATATATAAAACCTCTTGACCACATTAGGGTTTTACAATATCTTAGAAAACCTAAGATCAATGATGTACTAAATTTACCTTGATCATCTATACATAGGAGATACAAACAATTAATGAGTGCATGCATAATTAATATCCTCCTCGATCATTGTAAACCATTATCAAGCTTGGAAAAAAGTTGTTACCTATATTGATGTTCCAATACAAAATTTTATGTAACCGCTGGTTTACATGGTAAATATTGTCTCTTGGTGTACCTCGGTGCTCAGTGTATACTGTTGCTCAGTAAGTCTATTTCTCAGTGATCACTACACTCAGTTAACTTTGTTGCTCGGTGATCATTACCGACTAGTCTGTCTTTGACTTTGTTACCAACTGGAAATTTGAATACTTGAATACTAATGACAACTTGCAAACTCATATTGAGTAACATTTTCCCCTTTTGGCATTAGTATCAAACAATTGTATATGTAAAAGTAGTATGCATAGTGACTCCCCCTTTGTATATGCTCTTGATATGCATAAATTTATTATACAAATATTTCCTCCTTTTTTAAAAGTAATGAAAAAATTAACTTACAACTTGTCAAAAATGTTGGGATGGGTCTTCTAGAGATTTTCCATTAGTTTCTTCCATTCCTCCTTTAAGTGCTCGAGGGTCAACTATTCCAAGTTCATTTGAGCATGCATATCATATATTCTCTCTATGACTGATAGATCTGGGATGGAAATCAAATTCTTTATCATTGTCACATGTTTGTGCATCAATGCTAAATGCGGTAGTAACATAGCTTGTAGCTCAGTTACCTGATCTCTTATCTTGTTCTCTTCCTTCTTCAAGTCAAGTCTCAACCATTGTGTTTGTATAACCTTGGAATAATGCATTTGAAATGTATGTTTCTTGGTTGTAAGACTATTTATACTATCTTTTAGATCATCATATAATTTCTTCATCTTTTCACTAAGCTCGGTAGTGAAGTGATCTAGTGTGCATAACTTCTGCATAATTTTAAGTGCTTGAGTAATAACAATTTCTAATGTTGTTACAAATTCTGAGGGTTACCTTATTGAATACCACTTCT
This sequence comes from Thuja plicata, assembly GCA_018584345.1. NCBI lineage: Eukaryota > Viridiplantae > Streptophyta > Pinopsida > Cupressales > Cupressaceae > Thuja > Thuja plicata. The sequence goes on from MU224600.1 coordinate 4,715,472, forward strand.
TGGATGATCTTTTTTAGTAATCTTGTACTGAATCTTATTTTCTGTTGTTTCTTCTACCTTCTTCTTGACATTAATATTTGATCCATTTATGGCCTCAGTGAGCAGTGAAAGTTGAACAATGATTGGGGCAGATTCATCTATGTTCATATTGGGAACAACTTGTTGTAAGATATCCTTTGCTGCTTCTAGAACTTGTGCATTTTTGTGTTCTAATCTCAGCTTGTCTTGTGTTACTTTTCGGGTGCATAGTTCACCATATTTTCTAAGTGTTTCTGGATCAAGTGTCCTCAGATCACATTCATGGATGTCAATGACTTCATCAAGTGTGATTGGATCCTTTCTCCATTTCTTCTTTTTCTTCTTCTTCCCTTGTACACTTGAGGTAGGAGATAGTGTTAGAGATAATTGAGCCTTGTGGTTGGTATATAGCTTTGGTGGCTTGGTAGATGTGGTGACTTGTGTAAGGGATCCATAGTTGACCTGGTGTCAATGGTAGAAGCATCTACCATTGTCTATGTATTACCTTTGCCCTTATCTATCACATCAGTGGTTTCTTTCAGTGCATCACCTTGTGTAGTCACTCCACTATGCTCAAATTCCTTACCAGTTGCATCACCCTTGTCTTCATGTGTATCTGTTACCTTCTTAGGTGTAACCTTTGATGTTTCAGTCTCAATATCAATAGCTTGTACCAGTATAGGCAAATTACTTGGTACCATTGCTTGGGCGACCTCAGTTTCATCTTTTGCTTCTAGGGTCTCAGTCTTGGTAGCTTCGGTTAACACTTCATCTTCCTTTACTTTGTCATTAGGATCACCTTCAGTTATGTCATCTATTGTGATCTCTGCATGTCCAAGATTAGTTAAAAACTCAGGAATATCATCCAATATATTGTTAATAGTTGTATCTTCAACCTTTTTTGTCTCAGTGCTCGGTCGATGCCCCTCGGTATCGACTGTAGATGCAATGTCCTTTGTTTTCTTGGTTGGACATAATAGATTTTTCCAAATCATACTACTCTCTTCATCAACTTATTTCAATTTACCTTGAAGTATATTGAGGGCTCTTGATTTCTTTGGAAATTTCTTTGCACATTGTTGCATTATGTCATCAATCTTTTCAACTATGCAATCATCCTTAAGTATAGTGAGTGTTGCCTCTCTCATCTGTTTCTCTTTTGTTAGTGTATAAGTCCATCTGGATCATACTTTGTCATATATTTCTTGTGGTATGTAGGTAGCAAATTCTATAGGAACCTTTTTAAAAGTAATCATCATACCTATGATAGCTTCTTCCAATTTATCATGATTCTCAATAGTCAAGTTTGCATAAGAGTGTATCTTTGGATGTCCTAACCTTTTGGTTGACCTTATTACTTCTGTTATTTCATCAATAGTCTATGGTACTTTGTTTTGCACAACCTTGAATTGATCAATTTTATCATCAGAATCATCCTTATCTCTCACATACCTTTTCCTTCTTTGTTTTGGTGCCGGGGACTCGGTGGTAGCCTTAGACTTCCTCGTCTGATATGTATATTTTGGTGAGGGTCTAGTAATTTTAGCAACTCCTTTCTTCAAAGGTGGAAAATGTACTGTCACCGATCTTGTTTGTGTACTAGGTGGACTCTCAACCTTTCTTCCTTTGCACTTCTTGGCCTTAGGGCCTCTTCTTGTATTTCATGTGTGGATTTATCTGATTTGGTGGACTCTGCATCTTGATCTTCTCCTTCACCAATTGTAGGATGCTTGTTGGTGTCATCCACAGAACTGTCAAGTTCTTCATCAGTTATAGAAAATTTCCTTTTCAATGTCTTGACAATCTTGGTCTTCTTTCTACCCATTTTCTAAACTTGAAGTCCAATCTTTATTCTTGTTTTAGCTTCGTCATATGTGCCAAATATCATGGCAGATTTGTCAACAGGTCCATTTAGTAGTTTCTCTATAGCTTCAGAAGCTAAATCTTTATCGATCTCATAATCCATAGGAGGTAGCCATGTTGTCCTTGTTTGTACTTATTTGATGAGTGTTGTGTCAGTGTCAACTACAAAACATACATCCTCTTTATACTTCTCTACCAATTGAATAGGTATTCTTTTCCTTTTCTCCATTCTTTCTTTGAACTTTAGAAAATAATCATTCATTGTAGGCTCAAAATTTTCTCCTAGACTCTTAATGAGTTCACCAATTTGCAATGTGATCGGTCGGTTGGACTTCCATGTTACTTTACCGATGGAGGGAAAGAAATTTTGTAGATAGAAAAATGTACACATCAATAGAGAACCAAACTTACATTTATTCTATCTTTTTGATCTGATTGTCTTCATGTTTTCTTCTAGTTGCCTTTGCAGCAGCTCGGCTAGGTCAAGTTGCAAACCCTTCTTCACAATTTTGTATGCAATGTCGACTGCTCCACATGTGAAGTTGTTAGGTCTGTTGGATTGGAAGATTTTGTATGCAATAACATATGCACAAAATCTTAATTCAGGATTGTTGATGGTGTTGAGCCTTAAACCTCTAACATCCCACTCCGCTCCTGTTAGTTTCTCAATTTTTGTTCTAGGCGGGTGCCTTAGGGATTTTGATTTATTTTATTTTAGATACCTAGTTACTACATGTACAACATCTTTACTTATCTTCTTCATTTCATCTAGCCATAGCTTTCCATCATGTACTCATCTCAATAATATGCATATCCATTCTATCTTGAATTCCTTTAGGAAATGTAGGGCATTGGTTAACCCTTTGACTTCCATGTGTCTGAAATCATCCTTCAGTATCCCATTAGAGCTAAGCTCTTGATATGTCGATATCAACTCAAAATGGCCTATTTCACTGATCTTGCAGTGTATGTATGCCCTTACATCATGAACTAATAGAACCCTAGGTGGTATCACAGAGAACACACCTTTTCCATCAGGTTGAGAAACAACCTCTAGATGAAACTTGTAGTTAGGTTCTATGCAGGTTGAGTTCTTGATAAGAACTACTTTCTTGCTCATGTCCATCTTATCTTTCATGGTTTGTGAAGAAGATGTCATTATTTTTCAAATTAGGGCTTCCAAAAAAATTACAGATAGCTTGGTAAGTGAAATTACTTACTTGATATAGCTTTCAACTGTGCAGAAAATGCTTTGGATCTCTATGAAGTTCTTTGAAATGCTTCTCTATGAATTCACTCTCAATCTCGTTGCTGTTATATTTTATCATTCTATGAACAAATGAGTTCACTTCCCTCAAATTTATACAAAATTCTTTTAGTCAGCGCGATAAATTCTCATCATCAACCACTCGATAGACAAAAAAATCGCTCGATTGATAATAAAGATAACTCCAATGCTTAGTTGAATCAACAACTTAGTTGTCTCTCACATGTTCACTGACTGAAATTATTACTTGGTACAAATTAACCAACTAAACTAGTTCAAAGATATCAAAATATAATAGCATAATACATCTTAATTCATGCTAATTTGGCATTCGTACAATGAATACAAGGAACTGTTGTAAGATATAACTTTGCAAAACATAGTTCCTTACCTTACTTATATTGCTTAGGTGGAGGTGGTGGAATCACCTAATCCATCAGATGAGGTGTCACCAACTGTTGTGCTTGGCTCAACATTGTCATTTGTTTCTCTCCTCCACATTAAATTTATTTTCCTTGTGATTTCCTTTATTGTGTCTCCATTTACATTATTACTTGTATCTTTCACTCAGTTTCTACAATCTTTACTTAAGTGACCGACCTTCTGACAGTGTGTGCATGCCATTCCAGAGTTTGACCAATTTCTAGATTTAGTTTTCCATTGTCTCATATAGTTAGCTACAATATGTCCATAATTACCACATGTTGTGCAACTAGCCCAAGTATTATAATCCCAAGCATAAGCATTACCTTGTCTTCTCGGTTGATATGCTTTTCTTGTCCTTTTGGTTTCCATATTTGCTTCATGTTAGTCATGCATGCTTGTGATGTATGACCATGCATGTTGTAAGTGCGACAACATTTTTTCATGTAGGATTTCTTCTGTGGTTTATTTATCTTAGATTTGAATTCATGTGTTTGAAATCCATGCTTGTTATAGTTATATTAATTACCATTGAATTTAGTAGAGTTTCTAGAAATACCTTTTTCTTTTCTCCTGCAAACATTTGATGTGTGGCCTAGTTTTCTACAATGGTGGAATCAGGGTTTGTTAGGCTTCAAATTTGGGTAGATATTCCTCTATTCAGCTTGATTTGATGATTCTCCTTGCTCAGTATACCCTAAACCGGTATTGTTGTTCAGTCTCCTTTGATTGTTTAGAAATTCATCCATCCTATTGGTACTTCCTTCAGATCTCTTAATCACCTCATTATGTTTTTGTAAAATCTTCACTTCATTTCTCAGTTTTTCATTCTCTTCTTTCAATTCACCAATATCTTCTGATTTCTTGGAAAGTTAAATATTCACTCAGTTTGCCTCGTGACTTGTGGCAACCATTGGATTGGTGATCTTAAAGTAATGTTCAGTAAGTCTCATTATCTCAGATTCTTTCTCTTGTAACTCTTCAGACATTTTTCTTCTGTCATCAACAACCATGTTTCTATCTTATTCAGTTTTATTTGCATCGTTCAAGACTTAAACCATTCTAACCATTTGTGTATATTGACTGATCTATAGTGCCTTTACTTGTTCAGTAAGTTGTTGATTGCTTTCAGATAGATTTCATATGATTCCTTTAGATGCATTAGATATGCTACCAGATTCAGATCCAGATGTATCAAATGGGTCATAAATCTCTTCTTCCTAAAAATCAGTCTCATGACAGTGATATGTCATTTCTTTTCTCTTAACCAAAATCTCCTTAAGTTTCTCCTTGGCCACTTTGTATTGTTCAATGTAGATCTGCAACTACAACTTTTGATTCTCAATAGTTTTATCAAGCGTATACCTTTCCATTGTAAGATACTTTATCTCCAGTGATTAAACCTTCTAACTAAGATAACTAGCTCTGATACCAATTTTTGGAATAATAGAAATGTGTGTACTAAGAGGGGAGGGGTGAATCAGTACCCTTAAAAACTTTTCAAACAAATCTTTTTATTCAAAAAATCTAGTAATCGACTGAGTATATTGCTTTCACAATAAATTTAATGTTAAAATGTAAATGCATGTAATCAAAACAATAAAAAAATCATTAAACTCAAGTACTCATTGTGTGTGTGATTTTATTCACCTGTTAAGAAAGACACAACACTTCAATAGATCATTGCATTAATGAAAACAAGGGCTAGAAAAAGTGTATCAAATCACTAATATCAACCTATTGGTTCCTATCTAGGAGGAGTATGAAAAATGACATAATAGCCCTCAAATTATGCATTTATCAGTGACGTATACAACCTTGAATGAAAGATTCAAATGAAACTAAACAAGATATTCAAAAAACATGCATTCTAGATCTTAAAAATGGAGATTATAACAATGCATAATAATAGAACTAAGAAGCAATATAAATCTATGATAATCTCAACAACATAAAAATGCTTACAACACTTTAAAATTAAGGGCCATTTGTGCTCAAAATTCATCCAATTTATAGAAGAAATGGAGGAAGGGGAGAAGACTCTAGAAGGGAAGCCATTAATGAGGGTGTAACACTCATTAATGTGGAGTGTGGAAGAGAATGTGTAAGAGGTATAAATGCTTCATTTATGAAAGCATATATGAGGTATGGGTGAGGGTTTAAGAAGCATGGGTGAGGGTTCAAGGTCAAGCTTGAGAACTTTGACTTATGAGGGAGGGTTGAATTCCTAATCACAAAATTAGGAATGTGACATCATTAGGAAGTGGGTTAAGATAAAATTAAGATTAGAAGTAGGCTTAGCATGGGTGAAGGGGTTGGGATTAGTTTGAACCTAGGGTTAAGGTGGTTGAGGTAGGTTAGGTTAGAGGGAATATTAATGAAATAAATTATATTTAATATATTCATTCAAAAATAGGAAAATCAATTATTTAAGCTTTTGATTGTTTTTGATAATTAATTAGGACTATAGCCAATTAATTAGATTAATATATGCTAGGGGATAGGCTTTTGTAAGTGATGAATTTAATTCCTTTTAAATTAATTACCTTAGCCATGTATTTGATTTGAATTGATTTGAATTGAATTGATTTGATTGGATTGAATTGGCTAAAGAAATTCATGTAAATTAGTGATTAAATCACTTAGGAAATTAAATCTGATTTGAATGAATTATGTCGTCCGATTGAAGATTTGTTTTAAAATAATTGGGGGTAAGATCACACTTAGGGAAAATAGGGTTTATGGTTAGAGCAGACCAAATTATGGTGGTTACATTTGCCCCTCTTTGAATTGATGTGCAAGAAGTGCATTGATTCAAAGAAAGTTTTTGATGTTGACTTCATAAAGTTTGATAATTTCACTCATGATTGAACAAAATGCCTGATGAGATCAGTCTCACACTTTATTGAACTAAACTGATAGAATTTACTTTGAACTTGATTTTCGTACAAAGGTCAACAAGAAAAGATCTTAAAGATACCAATTCTAAACTTGGTTGTCATCCAAGAATTGATAATACCAACTTTGAACTTGATTGAATGAAGGTTAGTATAAAGCTATCAGGAGCTTTAATAAGAATCTAAGAAAAAGTAGACATAAGATATCCAGCTTGTGAGAACCGAAGGCTTCAATCCAACAGTTCTGACTTAGTCAAGGAACCGTCATGCCTTTTAGTTTTTGATAACGAAATCATTTTTAATGTTGTTTTGAGAAAGAATTTAACTGATGATAGTGTGATCATGCCCCCTTAGGAACAAAATTGAAGGAAAGAATAAAATCCCTCTTGTTGAATTATGTATCACTTGTAGTGATCGGTTAGGTCAAGAAAGAATGGATTAGAAGAAGTGAAGGAATGAAGGTGTGTTAAGAGTAAACACATGAGTACCAAGTTAATTACGTGAAAAATGTGAGTTTGGAGTTTGATTAAATGATGTCAGACCAAGATTGGTGATGAAATGTGCAATTTTGTTGATATAGAACATGGAAAATTGAATTTCAGAACATATGGAGCAATTCTGCATTTTCAGGAACTATCATAAAATTTTTACTACATTATGTAAAATGGCGTAGGCACCTTTGATTTGGTTCCTGATTGATCAAAAAGAGAATAGAATGAGTTACAATTGTTTGGGAGGAGTTTTGGAGCCCCTAAATAGCTCAAAAAGTCCAATATATATCTCAAATATGACTTTTTAACTATTGATTTTCACTTTTACCCTTAGTAATTTTTAGAGCTTTGTAGAGAAGATGGTAGTCCCTATGAAGAAACATTGTTTCAAGCTTAGTCATTGACATCAGTGCGTGACCGACTACGCACCTCCAGTAAGTACTCGTAAATCTACCCTGTAAATTTTGCAATTTTAATTTTTATGCATTTTTATAGCATTTAGAGCCAATTTATTTTTGCATCAAATCCTGTATTTTGGATTGCACTCGGTCAATCCCATGGCATATCCTGTGGATGTATGAATTCCTGTGTCACATCCTAGATTTCCTAGATTGTACCATGTTTCTCATCTTTGTGCCACATTTAGTGGATTGAGAATGGTTTTTTGATTTGCATCGTACCTGGGGAAACAGGGTTGTACACTGCATCCCACATCACACCCTGTCCTTTTGGTATCATATCCAGGATGCCCCATCATATCCCAAATTTCAGAAATCATATCCCGTAAAAAGGATCATACCTGGTAGATCTAGAATCATTTCTGGTTTTTAGACTTAGAATTCTACAAAATGTGAACTGTCTCTGATCTGCTAGCTAGAAAAATACTTAACAGATTTTTTTTTGGGTAGTCATCATAGATAGAGCACTGATTTGCCTTTGTAATTGCTATCATTATCAAAAAATAGGTCCCCTTTGAGGTGGTAGCATTTTTGAGGACCATACCCTAGGCATGTCCTCACCTTGTTGCAATAGTTGATGGCTGATGAGCTAGATATAGTAGCTCGATTAGGTTTACAGTCTTTGATAGATTTACCTGATATTAGGGTAAACCAAGGGTTGTTGACTGCTCTTTCCAAGAGATGGCACTCAGAGCACAACACCTTCCATCTCCCGATTGGAGAGATGACCGTCACACCAGAGGATGTGTGGCAGATACTACAAGTTCTAGTTATGGGTCGCGAGGTATGATTCGAGGTGACATCTGTCATTTCCATTGGTTTAACTCATCATTTCTTTGGAGATGATACTATTTCTCAGAGATACATCACTTGGTATTATATGTGTGATCACTATGATTTCCTGTCTATGTACTTGGCTGGACTGATTGGTGGCATCCTTATGCCAGATAGAGGACAACATGGTTTTTTGGTAGGATGGGTAGACATGCTGGAGTAGATGGTTGTTTTGGGATGGATATTTGCATGGGTTAGCTACATTCTTACCCATATTTATAGGGAGCTTTCTGAGATTGTTTATCATTATTCCTGAAGTATGACTATAGGGATACTGATTCTTCGTATCTGATCCTGGGATCACATCCCAGTTACATGGCCAGTAGTAGACAGGCAACATGCACTAGAGCAGCCTTATGTGTATATGTACACAGGTCTTATCCAGCAGCCCCATCTAAGCAAGGTAGAGTACTGGCATCACCTTTTCAATGATATGACAACAATAGTATGGTGGCCATACTTGGATTGCGAGGAGTGGAGATCTAATAGGAGACAGATGCCATTCTTCTTTTAGAGTAGATACTTGATTGATTGGACCTGATACATTATAGAGCATTTCCTATGTACCCATGTATTGAGACAGTTTGACCATTTATAGGGCAGGAGCCAGGATATGACAGTATATGCATGGATCAAAGATGAGACACCAGAGTGGGGTCCTCAGTTGAGATATGAGATAGCTCATTAGGAGATTAGGGATATGGTCAGAGTCACCTGGGACCTTCGATTAGATGTTGCAGATATAGGTTGTTTCGATGGATATCTAGCACAGATGCTTTAGCATCCCTTTCCATGGTTCACAATACCGGATGAGGCCATTCCTTATATCAAGGACCCTCTAGATTATGATCCTGTCAACAAGCATCCTGCCAGAGGCAGAGGAGGATCTCAAAGAGATAGGGGAGTTGGAGTATGGATGGCAGACAAGATAGTGGATGAGATGGGAGACATCCTCATCCAGACAGAGGATAGGGTCTGAATGATGAGGATGATGGCAGAGATGACAGGGGTGGATGATAGTGGTGGTGCTAGTGGTAGTGGAAAGGGTTAGTGTACCTGATTCAGATTTGTCACTCCTTGGATAGATCCAAGGCCATTACATATAGGAGAGAAGTAGAGATAGAGGTAGCAAGATGCCTATCAGGATAGGCCACAGGATAGGCCACACGATAGGCCCTTAGGGTAGGATACAAGTAGGGGTTTTGGCAGGGATGAAGATCCTTTATCATAGTGCAAGTAGGAGCGAGAGAAGATCAGGGCCAGGATCACCATATTAGAGGCTAGGATCACCACAATAGATGCTTTTCTGGTGGATAGAGATGCATAGCTCAAGTGGCTTAGGGCCAAGAGAGACACACATGCATGTACTACGGTACACTAGGAATAGAGAGCGACATATTATTATGCTCTATATCATGCGGTTGTACCGAAGGGGCAGATAGCTATATTTTTTTTCATGTTTGGCTCAGCAGTTAGAGGGGGCCATACCACCACTAGTAGCTCCATTTGTACCACCTCCTCCTCCTCCAGATCAGGGAGAGGGGGGAAGTCAGAGTTGATACTGTACTTTTCCACATTTTTGGGATCATTTTGTATATCAGGATCCTCTTGGGATCATTCTTTTGTACCATGATATTCATACATGTATATCTGATTTGTACTAATACTCTGATACTCATTTTTTAGATAGTTCCATATGTTTGATTTGATCCTTTTCTGATATATATCTGAGATAGCTATGTTTGATCTAATACTCTTTGTGTAGATAGTTCCACAATTTTGATATGTTTCCATGATTTGATATATCTGATGCAGTTGTTCCTGATTCTGACATGTTCATGGGCTCTCTTTACTTTGATAGATGTTTATATGTTGATGTACATGTGAATTATATCCTTGGTCTCTTGATGAGTTAGATTTAGATATGTAATGACATCATTTATGCTCATTTTGATTACTGATATGAATGTGTTTCAAATGATGCTAAGTGAATATGCAAATGTATGTTTTTGAGATTTTCTTTATGTAAGTAAATGTATGGATGCATTTTAGGATGTAAAATTAAATGCAATTCTTTGAATGCTTTGTTTTTGTATTTTCTCTTGCTCTTTTATGAATGCAAAATGTATGCTATGGATATGCAATGATATTGATACCAGTAATATTTGATGATGTAATTAGCTTGGATGAATGAAATTAGAAACCATTTTGAGCTCAAATCCCTTATACTGTTGCTTTCTTTTTAAAATATATCATGCAATCTCTAAATGCATCTACATGCAAACTTTTAGGACTATCCCTGATTTGCAGATATTGTAGATTTTTTATCATTATTGGGTATTTTTTGGAATGGATACCACTTGATAGTACAACAATCACTAATACCCACTGATATTATGAAAGTATGAATGCTATTTTTATTAGATGCAATGTTGAAAATAAACTTAGGAATCAAGGAATAGAATCCCCGATAACAAGTTAGTCACCTTCCTTTTATTATATCAGATTTTGTGTAAGTGTAATGTAAGATATGTGACTCGTAATGACCTTGAAAATTCATATCCCGGGGTACATCATGTTTCGTACACTTTAGTGAGTATCTAATTTTTAGAAAATAGACAAGGAAATTGTTCCAACCTTACCGTAGTTTACACAACCAAGATCAAGATATATGTGGCTATCTACTCATGTTGGCAGCTCTTACCATAAACATCCAAGTTAGGTGAATTTTATAGGATCAATTGAAACAATCATCATACACACAAAACCAAGAAAATGTTATGCCCCTTGTCCTCGTGACTCTTTGTCTTTGAATAGACATCATAGAGTAACTCAAAAAACATAACAATCACCAATTGAGAATCAATCAAAGAAAACTTATAACTGCTTATATGCCCCTAGTTAAAGCTTCATTGGAATATAAAATAGTCATAATCAAACCAAGATCAGTTTGGGTGTTTAAGTAGTATTGAGACATACTATTGATTCATTTTTCAAGTGCAGTAGAGATTCACCAATCAGAATTTGGAATGTAAGAAATATGTTTTCTTGTCTGAGTGTATGCAAACGTAATCATGTTAGTAATTGCAATCCATGTAATGTCTTAGAAACATTGTGTAAAGTTTTGAAAAACACTAGTCCATTTTAAGTTCCTAGATATCAATTGTTTGAGAAACACTAGGGTGATGTCTATTACTATTTTGGAGAGATGAACCATCCTGGACAAGACGCTCAAGACAACCTAGCAGATGTGAATTGAGCAAGCTAGAAAATATGCCCTTGGTGCAAAGTGACTATTCCTAAGACGCAAATGCAGACAAATCCCAAGCAAGGATAGGACACATGTAAGGAATCAGAGTCATCAAATAGCATAGGTTCAGGTATGAAGTTTTAGCATCATCATTGCATTGATAGATAGAGAACAGGGTTTGAATAACGCATGTTTTCCAGGTTTTCACCACTTGGAAAAGCTTCTTCTTTTGTTGCTACCAAGATGCCTGATTTACCAAGTTTTTATCACGACACTTTTCTCTTTTTTCAATTTTTTTGCTATTTTTGCTTTTTTGACTATTTTTGTAGTACCAAGGCGCCTGTTTGCCAGGATTTCACTAAGGATACCTTTGTTTAGGACTTTTTCCACTATTTTTGAATTTCTTCAGGATCAATTTTCTAAATTTTTTGGGTATTTTCTAAGATTTTTACTGCGTAGGCTATGCTAGCCATACATTAAGCATAGAACCACTTTAAATGTAGGGTATTAATGGGATCTAGGAGAACATCTCCCTCAGGTGTAGCTAGTTCATAAGCTCTAGTCCCAAAAGTTACAGTAATGACATAGGGTCCCAATCAGTTTGGTTCAAACTTTCCTTTCTGTTCTCTGTTAGGCTGGTTCTTAGGATTCTCCTTTAGAACGAGATCCCCCAATTGAAAGTTTCATGGTTTAACCTTTTTATTGTACCCTTTTGACATGCATGTTTGGTACACTTTCAGATGATCGAACACTTGTTGTTTGTGCTCATCAAGTAATTCTAGTGATCAGTAACAAGACCTTGTAAAGATACCCCCAAAGATGGGATTTCAACCTCAAGGTAGTACTACTTCTGTGCCATAGACTAGGGAAAATGGCATGTCTCCAGTTGGTGTTATGATGCTTTTTCTATAGGCCCAAAGTGCTAGATTTAAATGTAAATGCCAGTCCCTGCCAGACTTACTCATAGTTTTGTGTAGGATCTTGAGAATATTCTTGTTAGATGTCGTAGCCTATCCATTACCTTGAGGATAATAGATGGAGGAACAATGTTGAGTAATGTGAAACTGTGTGCAAAGGTCTTCGATGTGTTGGTTTTTAAATTGGCCCCCATTGTCTATTACAATTGAAGAGGGTATCTCATATCTATAGATAATGTAGTTCAAGATGAACATAGCCACCTGTTTGCTAGTTTCTTTGATTAGCTGCACAACTTCAACCCACTTCGTGAAATACTTAGTGCTTGTAATGATGTACTTATGTCCACTTGAAGAATTAGGATATATTTGTCCAACCAAATCAAAGGCCCATTGCTAAAATGGCCAATGTGTTATGAAGGGGATGAGTTCTCTGGCAAAAGCATGGATAATATTTCCATGTGTTTGGCATTTATGACATGTTTTGGAAAATTTAATAGCATCTTTTTCCATTGTGGGCCAATAATAGCCTACTCTGAGAAGTTTCTTAGCTAATGAAAATTCATTTGAGTGTGATCCACATACACAATTGTAGACTTATTTTAAGGCGTGATCCAAGTCTTTGTGTTCTAAACATCTAAGAAGTGTACCGTTGAGACCTTTTCTATATAAGTTATTAGTAATGAGGACATAATGTGATGTTTTCCTAGTCAAGGCTCATTTTTCATTTCTAGATAGATCATTGGGAATAGTTTGGTCAGTTAGGTAAGAAATGATTATAGTATACCAAGATCGGTCTAGGGTGTCCAAAGCACAAATTACTTGGTATTCATGGGTATCAAAGGATACGTAAGATAATTATTCCACCAAGAATTCATAGAGGAATTGATGTTCCTCTAATTGTAACATGGATGCCAGTGTATCCATAGAATCTACAACTTTATTCTCTGTTCTGGGTATCTGCTGGAACATGACGAAGACAAAGTACTTCTTTAAGTCATCAACCAGTTTCTTGTAGGGCATTAACTTCTCATCTTTGGTATGATAATCTCAATTTATTTGATTGATAATGAGCTGGGAGTCACCATACACATGTAAATCTACAATCTTCCATTCCATAGCAAGTTTAAGACCATTTACCAAGGCTTCATATTCAGAAATGTTATTTGTGCATGGAAACCTCAATTTGTAGGATTTGGGTATTTTGTAGCCTTGAGGAATTATGAATAGAACTCCTGCTCCAAAGCCTTGTTGTGTGAAAGAACCATCAAAGTACATTTTCCATGGATACTCAGTTAGATGCATAATTTTTTTATCAGTGAACTCAATTCTCAAAGGTTCATTATATTAGAGTGGTGAATCAGCTAATTGATCAGCGAGGACTTGTCCTTTAATAGCTCTTCTATCCACGTACTCAATGTCAAATTTTCTCAGAATGAGGACCCACTTTTCCATACGGCCTGTTAATGTTGTCTTGCTTAGGAGGTACTTCAAAGGATCTATCTTTGCAATGAGCCTTACTATATGTGATAGCATATAATGTCTTAATTTTTGTGATGCAAAGACAACTGCTAAGCAAGATTTTTCAATTATGTTATAATTAACTTCATAAGATACTAGTGTTCTACTGATGTGGTAGATTTCTCTTTCCTTTTTAGTCTCATCCTCTTATGCTAGAAATACCCCTAGGGATGTAGCTGTAGCTGAAATATATAGGAGTAATGGATTTCCATGAATGGGTGCCATAAGAATAGGAGGAGTGGCTAGGTACTCTTTTAATTCTTTGAAGTTGGCTTCACAATGTTCATCCCATTTGAAGGTGACACCTTTATGCAGTAATTTGGTAAAGGGTTGTGCTCTGTCTGCAAGTTGTGACATACACCTCCTGACTGACTAGAGTCTCCCTTGTAATGTCCTCATTTGACTAATGTTGCGTGGAGGAGTCATTTCTAGTATAGACTTAAATTTTTCAGGATCTACCTCTATTCCTTTTGCGGAGACAATAAATCCTAAGAGCTTTCCTGATTGGATCCCAAAGGCACATTTCTTTAGATTGAGATTGAGTTGAAATTGTTCCATACAATCTAATATCTTCCTTAAGTCATTAATATGAGTAGTCCTTTCTTTTGATTTAGCTAAGGTATCATACACGTAATCCTCCATGTTTTTATGCATCATATCATGGAATATAGTGGTCGTAGCTCTTTGGTATGTAGCACCTGCATTCTTTAACCCAAAAAGCATAACATTTCAACAAAAGGTTCCCCATGAGCATGTAAATGTGGTCTTCTCTTGATCTTTGGGAGAAATTTTAATCTGTTTATAGCCTAAGAAACCATCCATTAATGAGTACATTTGGTAACCTACTGTGAGATATATGATCATATCAATATTAGGCAATGGAAAATCATATTTAGGACATGCCTTGTTTAAGTCTCTAAAGTTTGTATAGATCCTGATAGATTTATCTGATTTACATACTAGGACCACATTAGAAATCCATCCTGCATAAGCAATGGCTCTGCTGAATCCATCTTTCAATAATTTTTCTAGCTCTTCTTTTACCAGTAATGAAACACGAGGATGCATCTTTCTTAGTTTTTGTTTCACGAGTTTGATCCCAGGAGCTATAGATAAATGGTGCATTATCAATTTAGGATCTAGCCCAGGCATATCTATGTAAGACCATGAAAATTTGATCTTTTTCTCTTTCAGGAACTCAGTGAATTGTGTCTTCTCCTCGTCTAAAAAATATTGTGCTAGGTGAACAATTTGAGGAAATTTAGTTGTGCCCAAGTTAAATGATTGTGTTGGTTCTATCAAAACTAAAGATCTTTCTTGAAATTTCTCAGGGAGGATATCAATAATCTCATCTTTTGGTGCCTCTGAGAGGTTTTCACCATTAGATACATCTTTTTTTTTTACTATTTTAGAATCTAACACTGCCACAACGTGGTTTTCACTGTCAGTTCTTTTCTTCTTTTTACTTTTCAATTTGTGACTGAGAAACTTGATATCCTCATGTGACATGTTCATGCTCCTTGCATTGGTGGAAGAAGGGTAAGGTTCACAAGCATTTAGGTAACAAGCTAAAGTTTAGTCATTAGGGAAGTCTAGGATAGGAGTAGGATTCGTATTAGTCTAGTCAATTAGGTATAGGTTTATTAAAGACAAGGAGTCAGATTTTGGGAAGGACAACATCACATCAGCATCAAGACTATTAACTAACATGACATGTTCTATTAAGTTTATCTCATCGATGTTTAGATCAATAAGAGTTAGATTGTCATTATCAAAGTCATCATTAGTTATATGTGGACCAAACTCTAGTGACTCATTAGTGGAACTTTCATCTTCATCTCTCTATAGAAGGAGGCTCCTAGCTTGTAGCCTCTGAATTTCTTCTAGGTCTAGGCAAAAACCAGTTTCTTCATCAATGAGTCAGGGAAGGGATACCTCCTCTACTTTGGGAACATCAATACTATTAGGAGAAGTGTTAGAATTCTCTTTGTGTTCTGATGGAGCTACAAATATGTGAATCACATCTATTTCAATGTCCTCTGTAGCAACAGATAGATCATCCCATTCATAATCATGGGAGTCTGTGATTTTGTCATCAGGCCTGTTTAAGAATTCAAAAATAGTTACCTGATGTACTCTATTAGCCACTTGTAGATCAAATTGTAGTAAATCTAGGACATTTGAAACTGTGACTAACTGCCCCCCAGTTAGGATGTGAATCCTTTTGTTGGGGTGTGTCTTCAGTAGTTGTTTCCATCAATGGCACCTCTGGAGTATCTTCGGTTGTTTCTTCTTCCTCTCGAATAGTAGCTGGTATTAACAAAGGGATATGAGTGTCTTTTGGTACCTCAAAGCTTGGTCCATATCTTTCTCCTTGATATTTAGGATTTATTGTACCAATAAGTAATAATCTCTCATAGGACCATTTTTCTAGTTCTATTTCTTCCTATTTATCACTTCCCTCATTAAAGATCAAACTATCCCTTGAAGAAGGGTCTTCAGATTTATTATTGAAACATATCCCTATTTTATCTTTGGTATCCTTGAATTCCATGTGTACAGGTTCAATAAGTCCTTTTCCTTTGTCTCCTAAAGGCATTTTTCCTTTATACCCAATTTTTTTGAGGAGATCATATCCTTTACCATACTTTTTTGAGGATATTTCCGCATGTTTTATCTCTTTTCCTTGGGTCCCCCTAGTAAAGCTAGGCCAAGACTGCTTGTTCTTCACTGTCATCCCCTTGAGAGGTAGATTCTTTAACCATACCAATTTCTCTGTGAATTTCTGGATTTTTAAACATAGTGGGTGTGAAAGATAGGGAAGGTTTCCCATAGGATCTTGGTGACATTGGAAGTTATTTCAATGATGGGGTCATGTCCATCTTGTATTCTCCCATACTAGTTTCTTCAAGTTTTAAGGTCTTTCCAAAGCTTTTCATAACCATGTCTTTGGTAGTCTCAGGTGCAATTTCTTTTGGAACCTCTTTGTTATGCGGGACCATACTACCCGCTTTAACATTGTTGCAAGTATAACTGGCATCTGTAGGAATTGTCACTTCTACCCCATTACGTGGGAATTTGATACACTGGTGGTAAGTAGATGGTATTGCTTGCATTTCATGGATCCAAGGTCTCCCTAACAGTATTTTGTAAGCCAAGGGTAGATCCAGAACTTGACATACGACATTTCTTTCAACCGATCTGATTCTGATGGGCAGAACAATGAGACCCTTAGAGGATCTTTCTTCTTCATCATAAGCTTTGATAGTGATTTTGCTTCTTGAATCAATAGTTTTTTCTAAGAGACCAAGCTTCCTAATTAGATTAAGGGTACAAAAGTTCAACCTTGTGCCTCCATCTATCAATACACGTCTAACACGGGATTTATGAATTAGGACTTCAATATGAAGGGGTTGATTATGTGGATATGTCAATGATTTATCATCTTCCTTTGAAAAAGAGAGATAATGTGGCATTGAGATGTGATTAACCATTGCTTGGAATTTGTCAACATCAATGTCCTTTGGCACATTTGCTGCATGCAGGGCTTGTTCAATAATTTCCCTATGCACTAAGGAGATTTTAAGTAACTCAAAAATGGAAATTTGAGCAGAGGTTCATTGTAATTGATCCACAAAGTTATACTTTACTACGGGAATAGTAAATGTTTGTCTTGTTGCTGCTGGTTTGGGATTAGTGACAATGGGTACCTTGGAAGTTGTTTCTGGTTTGGATAAGGAGTTAGGCCCTTTGATCATGACTTATGCTTGACTTTGGGTTACAGCATTTAATTGGAAAGATGTTTCTTGAACACCTTTGATAGTGACCACATTAATTGATTTAGTTTTAATGTCTAACATGTTGATCACATTATCATTATTAGAGTAGGTGTATTTTACTTCATTTCCTTTCCCCTTAGATGCTTCCCCTTTCTCCTAATCAGGGAATGGCTTGTTAAATGTCATATGGTCTTCATTAGTGGTGTGCCCTTACACTTTGATCTTTCCTCCTTCAATAAGGTCTTGGATAACATGTTTGAATTTAAGATAGTTATTAGTCTTATGTCCTTTGTTTTTGTGAAAGACACAATAAGAATTGACATCCCACCACCTTAGTTTGACTTCTGGTTCCCATGGTTTTGAATCTGGGATTGTGAGAACTTTGTTGTCCAAGAGTTTTTTTAGAACGGTCTCAAGAGGTTCTCCCAAAGGACTAAATGTTCTTTGGGGTTTGCAAGTCCAGGGTCAACCCTTGTTGTTCTCATTGTTTGCTTTAGGTATGGAGGTTGTTACATTGGCATCTTTACTTGCTTGCATGCTATTTGTCAAATTGAACATTTCTGGTTTAGGATTAGCATTAGACACATCTACCACTCCATCATTAACAAAATTCTTGTTTTGTTTCCACCATTTAGGCTTGTTGTTGGAGTTGGTAGATTTGTTATCACTTTGAAGAGTGATTTCTCCCTTTTTAACCATGAATTCTTCAATACGGATGGCATTCTTGATCATCCTATCAAATCTAGGGTAATCTTGCATTTGTAATGCATAGTTCAACTTAGATATCAAGTTATTAACAAAGACTTCCATCTTTTCAGATTCGGGAATAGCTCTTGAATATCTTACAAAGATTTTCCTCCACCTTTGTAGAAAGTGTGTAAAGGATTCACTGGTTCTTTGTTTAGTGTTACATAGATCCATCATAGTTACATCATGTTGTATATTATAGGAGTAATGCTGGATAAACCATTGAATTAACTCCTCAAATTTTTTTACCTTAGGTGTAAGATTCAAGAACCACTCCATTGCGTTTCCACCTAGGCTTCCTGGAAAGAGCCTCATTAGGTATGTAGGTTCATGCATGTACTCTATGCTTAGAGCACAAAACTCTCTCACATGGTCATGTGGATCAGTTTCTCCTATATATTTGTCATATGTTGGCCTTGCCATGTTGGGAGGAAACAGAACCACATTAATACTCTTGTTGAAAGGAAATGGACAAATAGAATCCAAAGAGTATTTTGTCTTGGGTTTAGCCTTCTCTTGTTTGAGATTTGCAAGTTTAGTTTGCATCAAGGTTAGTTGTTTGGTGAAAATAGAGATAGGAGTTGACACCTCCTTTTCCTTGAGTTGTTCAACATCATATTCTTTAGGCAATTTTACTCCAGTGGATGCTAGATGAAGAAAGTATTTCTCTTTGTCTTCTCCGATTATCTTTTCCAATGTTTTTTGAAATTTTTTTCTCTGTTTGAGTTTATTGTATTCTTCTTGAGTAATGTCTTCTTCACTATCTAAACCAAACAAAGGATGGTCAATATTTTTTTCTTCTTCACCATCGCTATCTTTCCATTTTTGGGGAGTCTAAATCAAACAGGGAACTGCGAGATGTTTCTCCTTATTGAAAGTGTAGTGATCTTGGAGGTACTTCCAATTCTTTAGAAGTGTGCTTGTTGTGTCTTGCATTAACCATGTATTTGTATCTCAACTTTGTCAAAGTTTCCTGATAGTGTCAAGTAGAGTCTCAAATTGTTCAAGTGAGTGTGTCTAGGTAGAAGTATTGTTTGTGTTGTGGTGGAAGTAAATGATTATAGATTCAAAGGGTTAGAATGCCCTGATAGTGAGCTGGGATTCAAGTTGTTTTGAAAAGTGAATAAACCACACGTATTGAGATAGATTGTGAGAGACTGACAGGAACTGCAAGGTGAACCTTAATTTTTTTTTTGACATAGGAACAGTGAGACCAGAAAAAGCAACAGGGATAGACTAAAGAGCAAAAAGGGTATCCAAATAAACTATTTTTCTCTAAGAGGAAACTATGTAAGTTCCCACTATCCTAGATGTGAGCATCTGCATGCGAACCAAGAAATATAGGATGCAAGCCTCTGATGAACTAAATGCGACCTTTCTTCCTAGATATGATGTAATGTTGACCAGATGTGATTCAGGATACCAGATATGATTGCACAACCTAATACGAGCCAGGACAGACTAAAAATGACTGTTTGTAGTTCTATAAATTTGGTATCTGATTTATCTTGAAGTTCATGCAAATTTCTCTGATAATAGGTTGTTTTTGTGTCTTTCCAGTGAGTGACAAATATGGTATGTAGCCAAAGGATTGAATCTTGTTGCTTGTTCGAAAGATTTATCTTGTTAATGAACTTTCAGACACATCAGGCATTCTTTCATTTTTAGGGGTGAACAAACACATTCTTACGCCCTATTATCTAGGTAGAGAATGAAAATCTTTGCTCGTAGACTTAGGTACACACTCAAATGCTAATCAAAATATGGCCATCACCAAGCACACAATGGCTCTAGTCATGATGCCATATTAACCAACTCCAAATGCAAGTGAGGGAACGATATGACAAGTGTCTTGGGGAAATTACTTTTTGCCTTGCACAAGGATTATTATCCTTTCAGAGATGAATCAGGTAGTTTTGACTACAAAGTTTATTTGTTTATGATGGGGCAATCCATTCAAAACTGTCTCCCATAGAATTGCACAAGGAAAAATTGAGGTGTATGGCCCTATGAGTACTCAAATAGGTGTAGTCTTGCAAACAAAATTCAAGTGGCTTCGCTCTACACATACCCAAGAATATTCAAGGAATGATATCAAAATTCCAATAACAAAATCGATTCCATCTTCTGAGGCTTTGGCCTACAAGGAAGCAATTATTTATAGTGAGTTGCAAGGGTTGGCATAAAACCTGTCCTCACTTGGGTCGTTCCTGGGAGATTTTTTCCTCAACCGGCAGGCCCTCTAAAGTTTAAAAAGCATACAAAGGATTGGCGAGCGTAGAATTTCAATATTTATGATTCTTCAAAAGAAGAAGAGCATACTCTCCTAGTCCATGTTGTTTTCTCCCAAAACACTTCAAGCAAAGATCCTAAGTTAATGAAAGCATAAATACTTGAAAGCAAAGTTTTTTTTGTTCAATTTCCTCAAAGTTAGGTGATTTTCTTGTCCAATTACTACCCAAAATTTAGACAATGAAGTTTTTCATGTTTAATTAACCGAAATGTTAAATGATTTGTGTTGTCCAATTTCATATCCAAAGTGAATTATATGATGTAACTTGTTCAATTAGTCCATAAGATTAGTGATTTGCTTTGTTCAATTTCTGATCCAAGGGAAATTTAAAACAGTGAAGCTTGTTCAATTATTCCCACAAGCTTAGTGATTTGCCTTGTTCAATTAAAATATCCCAAAATGAATTAAACGGTGAGTTTGTTTGCCTTGTCCATTTATCTCCAAATTCCTTCATAAGTATTAAACCAAATTTTGATTTTTTTATTTTCCTTAAAGAAAAGAGCATAGTAATCTGGTTGTTTTAACAAATGATTAAAAAATGTGTTAAGTGTTTAAAACTGTGAATAAGGGAAACAAGTTAATCTATTTAAAATACCTGCAAACAACAAGTTACCAAAGTCTCTCCAACTTCCTATTAGCAACCTGCAAGAAAGAGGTAGGTTGTTTGAAGAGAAAAATTACAGTAGATCAAAACATTAGTGGTTAGGCAACCGAATTTTCAAATTTTTAAACCAGATGCGAGCCTATAAATCTAGGAAATGACCTTATCTACCATATGTGAACCTTTGCACCAAATATGATAGAATACAGACCAGATACGAGCCTTTACCATAAATGATGCAAGATATCTAGGATGCGATCCTAGATTCTGCGATGCGAGGGCGTATCCTAGATGCGAGCCTTGGAGACCAAAAATGAGTCTGTTCTGAAAACCTGAGAGGAAAAATTAGTTGAAAATGAATGGAAAATGAGGTAAAATGTGAGATTCTTCCCCACGGTGGGCGCCAAAAATGTGTGTGATTTTATGCACATGTTAAGAAAGACACAACACTTCAATAGATCATTGCATTAGTGAAAACAAGGGTTAGCAAAGCGTATCAAATCACTAATATTGACCTATTTCTTCCTATCTAGGAGGAGTGTGAAAAATGACATAATAGCCCTCAGATTATGCATTTATCAGTGACGTATACAACCTAGAATGAAAGATTCAAATGAAACTAAATAAGATATTCAAGAAACATGCATTCTAGCTCTTAAAAATGGAGATTATAACAATGCATAATAATAGAACTAAGAAGCAATATAAATCTATGATAATCTCAACAACATAACAATCCTTACAACACTTCAAAATTAAGGGCCATTTGTGCTCAAAATTCATCCAATTTATAGAAGAAATGGAGGAAGGGGAGAAGACTCTAGAAGGGAAGCCATTAATGAGGGTGTAAGACTCATTAATGTGGAGTGTGGAAGAAAATGTGTAAGAGGCATAAATGCTTCATTTATGAAAGCATTTATGAGGTATGGGTGAGGGTTTAAGAAGCATGGGTGAGGGTTCAAGGTCAAGCTTGAGAAATTTGACTTATGAGGGAGGGTTAAATTCCTAATCACAAAATTAGGAATGTGACATCATTAGGAAGTGGGTTAAGATTAAATTAAGATTAGAAGTAGGCTTAGCATGGGTGAAGGGGTT
>MU224600.1:4737998-4754653 GCA_018584345.1 Thuja plicata
ATTCATTCAAAAATAGGGAAATTAATTATTTAAGCTTTTGATTGCTTTTGATAATTAATTAGGACTATAGCCAATTAATTAGATTAATTTAGGCTAGGGGATAGGCTTTTGCAAGTGATGAGGTATATTTAGGATTTCATTTAATTCCTTTTAAATTAATAACCTTAGCCATGTATTTGATTTGAATTGAATTGATTTGATTGGATTGAATTGGGTAAAGCAATTAATGTAAATTAGTGATTAAATCACTTAGAAAATTAAATCTGATTTGAAGGAATTATGTCAGTCGATTGAAGAGTTGTTTTGACATAATTGGGGGTATGATCACACTTAAGGAAAATAGGGTCTATGGTCAGAGAAGACCAAATTAGGGTGGTTACACTCATAACACATGTATTTTGGTATCACAAAAAACTCTTGTTAGAAGGTAAAAAGTGTGGTGGGGATGAGACCCACAAAGCTTCACTATTGTAGTAATAAAGTAGCCTGTTAGAGCTTATAAAGATTGATCACTTCTGGTGACCTTACCCTGTTAGGAGTAAAAATAAGATCAATTAGATCTACCTCGTGTGAGGATTTTGCAACACAAAGTATGTGTGCACTCTATTAAGAGATTTAGGAAAAGACGGTTAAGTCTACTCTGTTAAGAGATTTTTGGATCTATTACAATTATTAGAGAGTAACAATATTTTTGATCTGAACAAATAGAATCTGAATATTGTGGATAATAGATCTTTTTAAGTACATTAAATTTATCACCTTGCTATGAATGATAATACCTTTTGTACTACTCGGTAGCCTTGTCTATGTTTTGAAAACTGAATGCTTTAGTCAAAATCCCTGATAAAAACCCTTGTCCAATCTTCTGATGTCCTTAGTGTGGTGGCTACTTGATCATAATTTGATCATCATACATTACAAAATGACATCTTATCCTTACATATATCAAACCTCTTGACCTAATTAGGGTTTTACAATATCTTAGAAAACCTAAGATCAATGGTGTACTAAATTTATCTTGATCATCTATACATATGAGATACAAACAATTAATGAGTGCATGCATAATTAATGTCCTCATTGATCATTGTAAACTGTTATCCAGTTTGGAAAAAATTTGTTACCTAGATTGACGTGCCAATACAAAATTTTATGTAACCGCTGGTTTATTCAGTAAATATTATCTCTTGGTGTACCTTGGTGCTCGGTGTATAATACTGCTCGGTAAGTCTATTGCTAGGTGATCACTACACTCGATTAACTCTGCTGCTCGGTGATCATTACCGACTAGTTTGTCTTTGACTTTGTTACTTACTGACAATTTGAATACTTGAATACTAATGACAACTTGCAAAATCATATTGAGTAACATATTGTTTCCAATATTTTTCTCATTTCAATATTTTCAAGTTGTAGGTCGAAGTACATGAATTGAATATATATATATATATATATATTGAGTTTATTTACATACTCTCATATTGTTGTGGTTCCACAACACACGCCCCATTTAGGCTACTTAGCCAAATGGGGACCCCCTTTTTGGGGGTCTTATGGCCTTTTGAGTGGTTTAGAGTCTTTTAAGGTTAAGAGGATTGGGTATCTAGTGAGTCAGATTGTGGGCCCCTAGGGAGGATCCCTATAGTTGGGTATCATCTTTGGTTTCCTTGTGAGTATTTTGCCTCCTCTGTCCTTTTCTGGTCTTGTTATTAGTTGTTTTTTCTTTTTTGGTGTCTAGTTTAAGTGCAGCGGAAATCCCTTCTGGAGCTTTGCTAGACTTTCAGACTTTCAAAGTCTAAATTTTTGAGCTTTCAGTAGACTCAAAGTATTGGAGTGCTATCTTTTTCAAGTTTTGTAGTCAAAACTTGCTGGATTTTTCACAGTCTGAAACTTGCTGGATTTTTTGGAGTCTGAAACTTGCTGAATTTTTCGTAGTCTGAGATTTGCTGGATTTTTTGCAATCTGAAATTTCTTCTGGAGTTTCACAGTCTAAAACTTCTGTTGAATTTTTGCACTTTGAAACTTCTACTGGACTTTTTGGAGTTTCGACATTTGTTGGACTTTTCAGAGTTTCAGACTCTGAAGCTCCGAAGGAGAAGGGGACCTCTGAATTTTTTGCACTTTGTGCACAAAGATATCAGACTTTCAAATTTTCATAGTTTGATTATCTTTTCAGACTTCAAAGGTCTGAAAGTCTGAAACTCCAATGTAGGTTTGGTCTTAGGAGATTTTCTAGTTTTGTTTTAGCTTAGGTAGTTAGAATATTATTTATGCTTTCAATAAGACATTACTAACAACTATTTTTGCATGAAGAATCCCAGATATGACAACTATTCTATCGATGAAATACCACTTTAAGGGGTATCACACCACCACCAAAGGAGGACTTCCAACAACTTTTCCATTTCAAGGAGGATATGCAGATAATGTTGGAGCACGAAGAATAGATCAAATCTTTTACCACATAATTGGTCATCTTGAGGGAGAAGCAAGAACAATGCCTTAGTGCCATCCAAGTTGCAGACTTTGAATAATTGCAGGAGATAGTGGAAAGACTCTAAAAGGTGCATCCAGACATCCTCCAAAAATGACTAAGTGTTCAGTTTTGAACTTAGTCAAATTTTGCAAAAGGGAGATTTTTTGACACTTAGCCATTTTTGAAGCCTCATAATTTATGCCTTTCGGCCTCCAAAAGTCCAAAATTTTAGAGGGCCCAATAAATGGGTTCATCTACACTTAGTTTTTTTTTCCTCTGGGTTTTTCGGAGCAAATGTCAAGATCCAAATTTTGGGGCCATTCCAGCATGAAGAAGATTTGCATGAAATAGTCTCAGATCTTATTTCTTGTTAACTAGGATTCGTTTTCGCTTAACTAGAAGATTTCCATCAGTTTCCCATGCAAAGATAACTCCAAATGAAGACATTAAGTAATAACTCAAAGATTAAAGTGAAGATTCCAGTTGGAAACGATGCAGCTCCAGTTTAGTTCCCTTTTCTTTTGAGCGAGTTTGACCCTAATTTTTGGGGTAAACTGAATGAAAATGGATCAAGGATCCATGCAAGCTTGTTAGTAGTTAGTTTAGTAGTATTTTAGCTTCAATAAGCTTTAGTTTCATATTTATTTCTTTGTTTTAAAGTAGTTGAAACCCTATTTTAAAGGTTCAAAGTTTTGTAAATCAGACCACTATATATTGTATCAAAATAATGTAAAATGGTCAGATCTTTTATGCAATAAATATATACAATTGGTGCTTCATTTGCAGTGTGATATTGTCTTCTTTCTATGGGACATTAATGAATTTTTTTTCACTTGTTCATTTCTTTCAAAGATCTTATTGCATTTATTGTGTTTGGATTTGCAATTGATTAAATTGGAGTTTATTGTTGTTCATCGATCTTGTTGTGAAGAATGATTGGGAAAGATAATTCTACTGCTTCAACAATAAATCTGTCTCATGTCTGTGCACATACTTGTGGCTTCACGATTTGATATATTTTGAAAATATTTCATCTTGATAAAATTTTCTCCAAACGATTGCACCTATTGGGTATAGATTTGTGACATGGTCTGATTCATATTCTATGGGTTTCCATATTTCTGTCATTCGATTTGTAAGGAAGGTTCAATAATGGTTTATGTCTGTTAGGATCTTATTTCATTAAATTTTCTTGATTCTTGTTATCCAAATGTTTTATCTTTTAACAATTTGGATAGAGTAGATAATCATTGTAGGGGTTTAGTGTACATTTTACATCATTTGTGAATTATATACATCGATAAATTGGAAGAAATACAAAAGGTAGTAAAGTTTGTTTTGCATCTCAAAGTCTTGAAAGTACCAATAAAGGCCTCCTTGTGAACATTCACATTTATCTTCAACTGAGCTTACCAAGTGGTTTTACTATGACCCTAGAGAAAATTGGGAATAACTTGGTTATTCTTGCAAGAGAGGAAATCAAATCTCAAATTTGTAGCAATTGACTTGTGTAAAAACAACGCTCAACAAAAGTGGCGCTAGAAGGAGGGCCAAATCAAAACATGTCATGATTACATGCACACTTGAATGGGTTGGATCTTGAGGAGATCTATCTTCAATGGGTATTCCTTTGTGTATACCAGGAGATCTCCATGAGATTCCTTTGAATGCACACAATAGGATTCTCTTTTTCTTCCCCAATAATCCATAAAATACTACAAATCATGTGAATATTTTCAAGGATCTAATGGTTTTTCTTAAAATTGAACATGAAGATGTTGTTTGAAAAATTTGTCAAGACATTTCAAGGTGTATCACTTCAATGGTATGTGAGAATTTCATCCAATTATATTTGATCATGGGTTGAATTAAAGGATTTATTATTAATTCAATTTGATCTCAATGTGGGTGTGCAAGACTATTTATTCTATTTTGCTATTATGAGAAGGACACCTCAAGAGTCTATTGCCCAATTTAATCATCGATTCCTTCTCATGTATCAAAGGGTTCAAGATTCAAAAAGGATGGTGCATGATTTGATGTTAAAGGAACATCATTTATAGTGTTTGGATGTCTCATTTGAAAGCACAATTAGATCTTTTGGTGAGATCGCTACCTTGTACGATGCATTCAACAAGGATCTATTTTTAGCACAATGTGAATGTGATGTTACAATTGGTACAAATAGTCCAGATGGAAGTTTCAATATGAAATTGATTGAATGTTGTCAATAATTTCAGCCATATTTCAATCCAATCAACACATCAAATCAGCTACAAACATCTTATTCAACAAATTACAACTTGCTTGATATCCAAATGATGCAATCAACGAATACCAAGAATTAGATCAATCATTTTCAAGATTAAAGTTGGATTCAAAATTCCCATGCTAAAACCTTGGATGCAAGTATTTTCTCTGAATGATGCTACTTTGAGTATATTTTCATATTCTTGTCATACTCCAACACTTAATGCATCAAGTCGTGATGATTCTTCAAACAAAGAGCTTGATGGCCAGTCGTATGAGCATGATAAGTGGTGAAAAATGAAGATGAAATGGTCTAAAAGTTTACAGAAATCAAGAACTCAAGTTACCCAATAATTTTTCAGCAAAAATTAATCATCAAGTATCAAGAAATGATGGAAAAATCCAAGAGGATGAGACATATTCAATGCTGCCCCAAAATTACGGTCATGAACAATCAGCAAGTGAGAAATATTTGACATCTTCACAAGGTAATTTTGATGACTCTTTTGAGTTTGAGAAAGGTTCAAAAAATAAAGATAAAGATACTCATAATCTATGTTGGGTGGATATTCCACTTGAGCAAAGTAGACTAAATGAGAGGTTGAAAGAATTGGGTATTCCTATGTTATTATCAGATTTTGCATGGATGTACAGATGTAGGATACACATAAAAAACCAACATTGTGAGGTGGATTGCCTTGTTTTCCTTGGGAAGATGGACTTATATTTAAAAGGAAAGATGACTATTGAAGAGATATTAAGTCCTATAGCGGATCATTGGGATCATCAATCAAGGAAGGAAGAAGATGAATGTGATCAAACCCATGAGATTTTGGAAGATGTTTTCTTTCCTGATGAGGAAGTTAAAGTGATCATCACATAAGAGAATGATGGTGAGAAAATTCAAAATGATGAACAGACTGAAATTATAGACACATTCATAGAAATTTTCATGACAAGTTTAAAAGAAGAAGTCTATTCTCATGAAATAATGAGTGATGGTTCCCTTTATTGTTTGAAAGCTAATCATGATGAAACTCAAATGGAGGAGATACAAGAGGTTAAAAAGGATGATCAATTTGTGTGTAATCCATGCATATATCAAACCTTGCAATTGCTAATTCATGTATAGTTCATCCCTTTGATCTGCATCCCACAATACTCAAGGAGGATAGAGTAGTGTACCATGAGATAAGACCTCCAAAAGAATAAATTATGTTATGTGAGTATACACCCATGGTTGGGAACTCACTAAATCAGGTTGTATCTTTTCATTATCCCTTGCATTCTGATAATTTCCAATTTGAATATGATGCTAAGGGTGAAAAAAATTGTTTGTGGATTAATCATGATTATGGAGAGTTGCCAACCCTTCTTATTTTTTATAATTTGTACCTAGAATTTGAACAGAACTTGTCTAAATTTTATTTTTCTAAGTACAAAGTTGAGTTTGCATTCCTTAGAACTATACAGGGCGCTTTGTTCATACTACATGGAAAGAAAAATCAATTACTTAGCAACTCATATGTTTATTGTCCTAATTTTTTTGTATATAGTTTAAACTTTAGTTTTATTTAGGCAGGTGTTAGTATTTCCTTTGTGTTTTAGTGGTTAGTTTTCTTTATTTCTTTATTTATTTTTTCTTTTGTTTCTTTTTTTTTCTTTTTTGTTTTTTATTAGTGTGTTTGTCTTTGTTCCTTTTTCTTGTTTTTTTTTCTTCTTTTGTTTGTCATGTTCGGGAGGTCAGTGTATATTTTTGGGGTTTCTCCCAACACATGGTCCATCCCAAATGGTCCTCAATGCAAGACATAGGTATTTCTTAGTCAAAATTTTCAAATAAATGTATCTTACAAGAAGCTATACTCAGGGATCACAAATGGTGATACCTTTTGCTGATAATCAAGGCGATGTCAATGTTGATCATCCTAAATCACAGAAAATATTAAATTATTACACTAAGAAAATTTTGGTCTCTTGAGCGGATGTTTAGTTGGATCCAACACTAGCAAGTTGACTCGGGTACCCACCAGTCCCATAACCCTTCTCCATCTACAAATCTGACTAAAAAAAGGAAGAAAAACATAGGAAAATGAGAAGCAAAATTGATCATTCAAAGCAGCAGTCACCAAGGTGATCAAAATATTATACCAAGGTAGCATAGTCTAAGCACTGCCTAGGTTTACAAAAATGAAGACACCCAAGAAATGACATACTCAAAGAAGGTGGCTCAAACTGGTCATGGGTCTAGAAAGGAGACGCAATTCCAAAAGAGACTTCTCCAAATATACTCCTACTTCAAAACATTTTTAGGAGATAGAGAAGAGTGACTCTAGAAATCTCTATCGGAGCTATGCACGCCTGGATGAAAGTAGAGAAAGGTTAGATTGGGACTCGGGGGAAACTTTGTTAGGGCTATGGACACTTGACTAGTGGTAGAGCTCTTCCTGGGAAGACCTTGTTAGTATTGTGAAGGTTGGTCTTTGGCTGATATACATTTAGTTATCTTCTAGAGCTTTTCCAGACTTTCAGATTCCAAATTTCTGAGCTTTCACTAGACTCAAAGTATTAGAGTATTTTCTTTTCTGAGTTTCACATTCCAAAACTTGTTGGATTTTTCATAGTTTAAAACTTGCTAGATTTTTCACAGACCGGAACTTGCTGGATTTTTTGGAGTCCGAAACTTGTTGGATTTTTTACAGTCTAAAATTTCTTTTGGAGTTTCGTAGTCTGAAACTTCTGGCAGAGTTTCACAATCCAAAAATTCTATTGGAATTTGTGGAGTTTTGGCATCTGTTGGACTTTTTTGAGTTTCAAACTCTGAAGCTCCAAAGGAGAAGGGGACCTTCAAATTTCTTGCACTTTGTGCACAAAGAGATAAGACTTTTGAACTTTCAGATTCTGATTATCTTTTTGGACTTTGAAGGTCTAAAGGTCCAAAACTCCAGTGTAGGTTTGGTCTTAGGAGATTTTCTAGTTTTTTTTTAGCTTAGGTAGTTAGAATATTATTTATGCTTTCAATAAGACATTACTAACAACTTTTTTCGCATGCAAAATCCCAGATAGGACAACTATTCTACTGATGAAATACCACTTTAAGGGGTATCACACCATCACCAAAGGAGGAACTCCAACAACATTTCCATTTCAAGTAGGATATGCAGATAATATTTTAGCATTGAGAAGAGATCAAATCTTTTGCCACATAATTTATCGTCTTTAGGGAGAAGCAAGAAAAACACCTTAGTGCCATCCAAGTTGTATACTTTGAAGAAGTGTAGGGGATAGTGGAAAGACTCTACAAGGTGCATCCAGACATCCTCCAAAAATGACTAAGTGTCCAGTTTTGAACTTAACAAAATTCTGCAAAAGGGAGATTTTTTGACAGTTAGCCATTTTTAAAGCCTCAGAATTTTGGTGTTTCAGCCTCCAAAAGTCTAAAATTTTAGAGGGCCCAAGAAAGGTGGTCATCTAAAGCTAGTTTTTTTCCTCTAGGTTTTTCAGAGCAAATGTCAGGATCCAAATTTCTGGGTCATTCCAGCGTGAAGAAGATTTGCATGAAGGAGTCTCACATCATATTGCTTGTGGAATAGGGTTTGTTTTGGATTAACTAGAAGATGTCCATCAGTTTCCCATGCAAAGAGAATTCCACATGAAGAATTAAAGGAAGAAATAAAATATTAAAGTAAAGATTCCAGTTATAAACCCTAAGATGAAACCCTAATAGAGAAGTTGGAGCAACTATTCAGATCGGAGCAAGAGTTTTCTATATTGCAAGAATATTTACATAAATCAAATGAAGAAAAGGCTAATATTGAAAGAGAGAATCAGGGAATAAGGAAAGAGAATGAAAATTTAAAATAAGAGATGAAGGCTACAAATGATCTGCTAGATAAATTCTGAAAGAGTTCTAGTAAACTTGATGAACAACTTGGAAGACAGAGGATGAATGGAGAGAAACAAGGTTTAGGATTTTTAAACTTTGAAGTTGGTGAATCATCTGGTACTAAGGACATCAATGCAGAAGGAAAATAAAAACCTAAGGTGAATATTAACACTGATAAGATAATGTATAAACTGATATATTTTAATTTTCATAAGGAAGGTCATACTTCTAATGTATGTTGGTTTAAACCTATTGGTCCAAATGTTAGACCTAGAGGTTCTACAGCTAGATCAGGAAATGCCTATGGTAGAATTAAAAACTACAATGTTAGATCTAATACATTTCATGGAGTTTTTAATTTTTGAAACAAGTTTAGACATAGAGCTAATGAGTGTAGGGAAAGAATCAACAGTCAGTGGTCATATGATTACAATAGTCAGAGACCTATTAATCAAGGTAAATGGTCAGATGTTACATGTTCTAATTGTCACAATTATGGACATGTGGTTGAGAACTGAAGATTAAGGTCAACTAGAGGAAATTATGGACCCTAGAATCCAACAATTATGGTTTGTTATGTCTATAACAAAGTTGGTCATTTTTCTAGATCATGCAAAGAAAGAAAGTATATCAGAGGCCAACCGGTGAACTATGATGAAAATTCTAAAGGAAAGGAAATTGTTAATGTTGATGAAGTAAGAAATGATATGAAGAAGGCATGGCTGAGAAAAGGAGAATTTAATTCATCAAAGTTGACTAAGAACTCCACAAGTTCAGGAAATGTGGAGAATCTATCGGTGAACTAAGCACATTATTTGCTTAGTGGGAGAACTTATAGTCAAATAATTTACCGATCTCTTAAATTTATGAGCGGTAAGATTCATATACATTTTGAGATGTCTATTTGTGAGTTAATGATGGTTAGTGAAGATAAAGTATTTTTGTGCATGCATATATTGATTGTTATGTTTTAACCATTGTGGTCAGTGGAAAGTGTCTTTTGACCGTTATGTTCACACGACTACATTCACAAACATTACAAAGATGACAAATTAAACTCATTTATCACTTTACATTTTATCAAGGTTTATTGAAGAGAATTTTATTACATTCCATAGCGAGAGTTATTTGTATTTGTGGATTAAGATTTCGAGTAGGAAATCCAATCGGTTATCAAAATATTCTAATTGATAGAGTCAAGGTTATCACTTGCGTTGCAAAGATATTTATAGGACTTGTTACTGCTTCTAATTGTTGAAATTATGGATACTCTAGTTTTGTTCAATATCAATGGTTGACATCTTTCATCCACTGCAAACTGGAAGAACTTGGAGTTGACGATATCTACAATGTGTTTCTTTAAACTATGTAATGACCACAAATTAAAGGAGGAACATATGCATCTAATGAAAAAGGGTTTCACTTATGCGGATAAGATACATGATGATTTTCATCCAAAATAGATAAGATATGTGTTGAGAAGATTCCGTGATAAATTCATTTAGTTGGCCAAGCCACACAAGATTACAAAGGATTTAATCAACAAAGTTACTAGATTTTGTGTGACCAATGAGGCACCAACTCTACAGACTATTGCTACAAATTTGGTTACTCATTTGACCAAATCCAAACAAGATCACTGAGCCATGACTATCAAGGATATAATAGATAGGGAAGTGAATTTTTATTCAATGGTGATAGGTTACAGAGTATATCAATTTAGTTGGTTGAATAGTGTACCTAGTTGAGCTATGTTGGTCCATTAAGAGGGGAGGTGAATCAGACAAATCAAAACTTAAACACTTAAGACTGAACTCTCTAAATCACTCAGTAATACTAAATATAGTAAATAAAAAATTCACCATTAAACTTAATAACTTAAACAACAATACATCTCGTATATGTAAATTAATCATTCAAACTTAGAAACATCAAATTAACTCATATATCTCCAGATTTAACATGGTTGACACAAGATTTAACGAGGAAACCCAATTTGGGAAAAACCTCAGTGGTAATTGCAACCCATAATAAAAATGTACCCTTTTGAAGTACGCTCGATTAAGAACTTATCCTGTTAAAGATTACAAACACATTTGCTAAGTGTGACCTTGTTAGGGGATTTACCTCAAATCTGTTAAGATCTTCACCTTTTTAGGAGTGTCCTTATTAGAGGTCTTTAAACACTCTTTTGGAATGTCACCTTGTTGGAAATATATTGTAGGGTAGCTGGCTGAGAGGGAGGGGTGAATGAGGAACCAATAAAACTTCTTCACTTTTATCCTTTATTAGATTGAGTAATCCAATTGCATGCATGGAACAGAAAAGCAATAAACACTTGACACAATATTTGGTTACCCACAAATCTTCCAAATAGAAAGTAAAATTGGGGTGGGAATGATACCCACAAGATTTAGAACTGCAGTAATAAATTTGGTCGGTTAAGGCTTACAATTGACCACTTCTGATAGTCTGCCCCATTAGGAGTAATAAGGATTGTGTAGACACCTAAAATTGACCAGGTGTCTCTTAATCATCAAAATCTGCAAATCTCAGCCAATTGCCCTAAATTTCATCAAAATGCATCAAAATGGATTAAAATCATTCAAATGGACATTTATCAAGAAAATTGGACAAAATCAATTAAAAGCAAAGGATTAAAATAATAATGACATCAAATAATCAAATTTAAGCCTAAGAGGGATCAATCAGATTATATAATTGATTTTAATCAATTAATTGTATAGTTTTAAATCAAAAATCAAATCCAACCCATTCACCCTTACATGGCTAAATTAATTAAATGATTGAATTAAATAATTCTTAATTTCTTTCAACTCAAATTGATCAACCAATGAGAGTTGAGAATCTTGTCTTCTTGTCCCACCCTTTGAGGACAACCATTTAAATGGTCCCCCCATTTGAAACCATTTGAAGGATAAAACTCAACCAAACATTAACCCATGGTTAATTCACTCTACCCCCTACTCTTGGGAATTTGCTATAAATACAAGCCATTTTCTATGCATTTCATAGCCTAGAAATTCAAGTGCAAAGCATCCTTATTATAGGCAATTTGAGAGCATTTGAGAGCATAGTGAGCATTTGCATAGCATTTTTGAGAAGCAATTGTTGATTTGAGAGCATGAATCATGAGCATTTGAGTTGAAAACACACACATCTTTGAGCATTTGACCTAGATTAAGCATTTTATATCAATTTTTCTCATTCTAGGATTGTCCTTGAGAGAGATTAAGGCTGAGAGCTCTCTTAACAAAGCTTAGATAGGGAACCATGACATGTCATGGATTTAATTTCAATTCTTAGATTAAAATTGTATTTTCTTTCCATAGAATTGTTGTTATTGATCCTAATTTCATGAAGGTGTAATTTCTCACACACAAATGGTGTCCACCGTGGGGCTTTAGGCCTCATTTCTATCATTTTTATCTTAAAATTTTGTGTGTTTTGCATCATTTTCTTATCATTTTGTAGAAAATAGGAGAAGAGCCGCCTACGATCAATTTAGAGCCGCATATGAACAGTCAAGAGCCGCGTACAAAATTTTTCTATTCTATCTTTTATTCTTAGGCCATGTGTGATTTAAAGTGTGCCACCTGGATCTATAAAGCGTCGCCTGTCAGTAGTTAAAGACCGCCTATGATCTTCCAAGAGTTGCATACTAACAACCTTTAATCACACTTTGCACATTTTGTGCCGCCTGTGGTTTTTGTTTGGCCGCCTATGGAATTTCTAGAGCCGCTTATTAAGATTTAATTGCCACTTTCCAAGTTTTAATTTACGCTTGCCAACAGTTAAAATCCGCGTATTAGTTGTTAAAAGCCACGTAGAGATTTTTGCTTTAAATCAAGTTTTTGATGATTTGCTCACTATTTTAATTCTCTATGTTTTTCATTGTTGCAGATGAAAAATCATCTGAAAGTGTAGAAACTAGAGAAAAGAGTTACAAGGCCTAGCAAAGAGGTAAGAGCACAAACTAACCATGCTAAGGAAATTCATGCTTCCAATATTTTAGAAATTTTAAAAGAAGAGGATAATTTGTATGATCATTATATTAAAGTTTTCCTTGCATACAAAAGGAAATTCCCTACTCTTTGAGTAATTTTCATTTCTAGTTCTTTAAAGCTTGATAGTGCAAAATTTTGATCAAAAGAACTTAGGAGTGAATTGTCCATTTGATTTGCAAGTTTTTCTTCACTTTGTCTCTATTGTGTTCAGTAACTTGTTGGAGGAGTCAGAGAGGGAACAATCGCCACTAGGTGAGTTAAAATAAAGCAAACATTTCAAAAATGCACCTAGACTTTGCTAGCTTCAAAAATAAGGTATTTCTCTAATCAAGCTTGCACTTTCTTAAATTGTGGCTTTCATTTAAATCTAGTCTAATTAGAGAAACCTTTATTTTGTCCAAATTGAAAAAGCATTAGGCATATGCTCTTCACTTTTCAAAGTGAATCAAAAATTCAAATGTGCAAATTCAATTTGGTAGAAAGAAAGAGAAAGGGAATTAACCAAACACTTCAATTTTAAGAACCCCCTTGTCAAGGGGTTGAAAAAGAACAAGTGTGCTTGAGGTGTTTTGAATAAGGAACAACAATAGGGATATGCTCTTCACTCTTTGAGTGAATCAAATTCTCAAACTTGTTGAACCGAATTTGATTTCTTGTTTTCTATACATGCTAGATAAATCAGAGCTTTAGAGGGTCTGCCTCCTGAGAATTCCTTTACGAAGGCGGTGAGAGGGAACGACCCAAAGTGGGAGACAATATCTTTTGCTGTGATATCATCCAACCCACTATAAAAAAATGCACTTTACCTTAATCGAAAAGTGACTAAATCTTTTGCAAGTCATCCTCACTTCCTCGAGTAGTCCTTCATGATTGCACAAAATCATACTTTCATGCGTGTGGGAAGCTCACAAGGGGGTAAAGGAACTTGGCAAGATTTAGAACGGAGGTGATTTAAAACCTTGTTAAATAGAAAGCCTACCTTTTTAGAGTCATTGTTAAAAGCCAAATTTGTTTGACTCTAGGTAGATTGTTTCGAATATTTTCTTGTGTATACCTGTAAAAACATCTGAGAACATACACTTTTAGTGTTGTTTTAGGGATATGGTGCAAAATCGATGTGTGTGATGAGTTTGTATTTGATTTTCATGCAAGAATCCTCTATAACAAGTCTGATCAGAATTATTAAACTTTTAAAAATTCAAAAACTTGAAAATTTCAACACTGATCAGCAAAGCACCACATATAAACAATTCAGGGCCGCTTAAAAATAATTCTGGGCCGCCTGCAACTTCAAAACGCCACTTAAAATTTTTCAACTGTCGCGTAATCCACTGGAAAGTTTTGCGTGTTAACATTTAAAAACTACCTATTAATAGGAAAACACCACCTATGAAATACAGAGTGCCGCGTACAACAATTCCAGTAACCGTGTGCAAACCTTTAAAGGCTGCCTACACACAGGCAAGAGCCACCCAGAAAAAAGAAGGGAAAATAGTGGATATATACTGAGGGTTTGAAAATAAGAAAATTACATTTTTGGATACCCTTTTGGACGTTTTACCTTTGTGTATACTCAGTTGGAACAGAATTTTCCATTATTGGACATTTTACAAATCATCCACAAATTGATCACTTAAGTGAGATAAAAGCATAAGATCTTCATTTGATTTATGTTCATGTCAGCTTTTACATGATCTCATTACATTAAAGCTACCCTACAACCAGACAGATCTTATCTAAGGAAAGAATGTCCTTTTTTGGGTGATCCTTTTAGTTCTTTAATACCTTTACAAGAACACATCAATGAAATAGAACCAACAATGTCCTTTCCCTTTGGCAACATGGATCCCGACCAAATCAATCATGTTAATAAGGACACTAACAATAATGGAGGGGGAAATTCTAATCCTAACAACCAAGGATCCAATAACAATACCAATAGAGGAGGAAATGGTAACCCTAACAATCAAGGGTTAAACAATACCAATCTTGGAGGAGGAAATGGGGACCCTAACAACCAAGGGTTGAACAATAATAACAATGGGGGCAACATTGACCCTAATGATGAAGAAGCTACTGATGAAAAGGTTAATGAAGCAATGAAAAGTCCCTTCTTCATGAAACTCATTGAAAAAGTATTGGAAAAAGACAAGGAAAAGTACTTTCTAGACCTAGCACAAATGGGTCTCAAACTTCCACATGACTATGATGTCAACAAACTCAAACAAAAATAAGTTGAGGCTAATCCCATTGACATCATGAATAAGAAATTCCAACTCTTTCAAATGCAATTGGACAAGATGAAATAAATCAGGGTTCCTAAACCCTTCTCTATCGAAGATTTATGTCCTTTTTCCCTTTGATAAGACATTAATCATGGTTCCATTTCCAACTAATGTTATATTTCCCAAATATGACAAATATGAAGGAATAACTGATCGTCAAGATCACTTAAGGGAATTTTTCACCTTAATTCTAGAGTTCATGCATGACACAACTTACCTAATGAGGTTATTCCCTATAAGTTTGGGAGTTATGGAAATGGAGTGGTTTTCAAAGTTACCCTCC
This sequence comes from Thuja plicata, assembly GCA_018584345.1. NCBI lineage: Eukaryota > Viridiplantae > Streptophyta > Pinopsida > Cupressales > Cupressaceae > Thuja > Thuja plicata. The sequence goes on from MU224600.1 coordinate 4,753,204, forward strand.
GGCATTCGAACCTTTGAAGAATTGGCCTCTAAGTTTGTAACTCATTACTCTTATAATATCAAACATGAGATTACAATGCTTAATTTATGCAACACCAAGCAAAGAGAAGGAGAGGGATTCCTACTTTTCCTACAATGGTGGAGAGTGGTATTTTCTAGATACCCTTGAAGTGTACCCAAAAAGGAGAAGATGGATATCTTTGTGAATAGCTTGAATCATGAAATGAACTATCGATTGTGGCTACAATGTCCTAGGACATTTCAAGATCTAATTGAGAATAGGGTAACAACTGAAGAGGTGTTGGTTAAAAGTGGAGAAATAAAACTTTACAAGGATAACAAAAATAAAAACAATAACAATACCTCTAACACCAATCAAAATTGCAATACCTCTAACACCAATCAAAATCACAATACCTCTAACAACAACCGGTTTTGGATGAGAAATAACAACAATAAAGGAGTGGTCAATGATGGAGTGGTAGAGGCAAATACTTTAAAGGCCACCCCTTTCAATGTCACTCAAAAATAATCTCAAGCCAATAATGTGAATCAAGCACCCAAAGTGCCCTTTAACAACAATAACACTAATAACAACTGTGGGAATAATCAAGGGGCTTACAATCCTAAACCTTTCTTTGCACCTACGCCCAAGAGGACTTTCACTAATTTGGGTGAACTATTAGAAAATGCATTAAGGACAGTTATTGCAAATAAATTTATTGATCTACCAAGGGCTCAACCATATGAACCTCAAATCAAGCCAAATTGGTGGAGTGAGAATAACCATTGTGAGTATCATAGAAATCGGGGACATAAGACCAATGATTGCATGTGTCTTAAACATGTAGTACAAGATCTCATTGAAAATGGTGTAATAAAAGTAGAGGGCCCTCAAAATAATGAAGATCACATGGCCTTTAAGACTCATTTCTATAAGCATGAAAAATGGGAACCTTCTAATTCCAACAATGGAGGAAACAATGGGAACAATGTAAGAGGCAATAATAATGTTAACTTTGCCCATACTTATGATAATACTATCAATGCTATATCCAGCCATGAGAGTAATATCAATGTTGTGGTGATCAAAGATCAACCTAAAGTGGAATCATCTAATGCCATCACAAGGGGGCAAGCCTCAAAGGTTACCCTACAAGGGGGTACTCCTATTATTATTGGCCCTAAAACACCAACTATTTTGGCTAAACAAACACCACCTACAACAAAGCCTTATAGTTTGGTGGATCAATTACAAAATACTCCAACCCAAATATCCATTTTGGAGTTGTTGAAGTTATCTCCTAATCACAAGGAGATCTTAGAAAAAGCCTTGGTTGAGACCACCATTCCTATAAACTTGGAGGAAGACAAATTTCAGAACATGGTAGGACATCTCATAGCCCCTCATTGTCTTTCATTTTCAGAGCAAGATGATATGTCTATCACAC
>MU224600.1:4758075-4769095 GCA_018584345.1 Thuja plicata
TAAACTATAGCTTCATGGAAAGGGCTTTCCTAGTAGTGGTATTTGCCTCTCAAAAGTTAAGACACTATATGTTGATGCATAAGGTGAAACTCATAGCCAAAATTGATCCATTGAAATATTTACTTAGAAAAACAACCCTAACTGTAATAATTGCAAAGTGGGTGATGGTACTTAGTGAATTTGACATTGAGTATGTTGATAGGAAAGTAATCAAAGGTAAAGATATTGCAGATCAATTGGCTAATTATCCTAAAGAATCCACACATCCAATTCAAGTGGAGTTTCCAGATTCTGAAATTGTTAACGTGGAAGCTAAAACATGGACTTTATACTTTGATGGATCTTACACCCAAAATGGTAGTGGAGCAGGCATTCTTTTGATCACTCCTCAAGGTTACACTATTCCAAAATCTTACAAGTTATTGTTCCCTTGCACAAACAATATTGTGAAGTATGAAGCTTTGGTGATAGGTATTAAGATGGCCTTAAAATGGAATGTCATAGAATTACAAGTCTATGGGGACTCTCAATTATTTATCAATCAATTCAATGATGAGTATAATACCAAGGATGAAAAATTGATGCCTTACAAGAAATTGGTAGATGATTGGAAAAAGTACTTTGCTTTGATTACTTTTGAATGAATCCCATGAGACAAGAATAGAGTAGCGAATGCAATGGCTACCTTGGCATCTTTACTTCAAATGCCTGATCAAAATGCAAGGTATGAGTTCTTGGTGGAATAATTGGTTAAACCAGTGTTTGACCTACCTGATACCCACATTATTGCCCTTTTAAATGGACATGACTCACCATGGTTTGGACCTATTTATTCCTACCTAAAAGACAAAACCTTACCTATAGACCAAACCCGTGCCCAAAAGAGAAATTTTATAAGACAAGTGGCTCGTTATACCATCCTTTCAGACACATTGTATCGTAAGGGTCTTGATGGAATGCTCCTTAGATGTCTAGAGGAAGATGAATCAAAATTAGCTTTAAAAGATGTCAACGAGGGGATTTTTGGGTCACATTCTAGTGGTTTAAACCTAGCTAAGAAAATCCTACGCATGGGATACTTTTGGAAAACCTTAGAAAAAGATGCTTTTCAGTTTGTCAAAGTTTGTGCAAAATGTCAATACCATGGAGACATGATCCATGCACCAGCACAAGAGTTACACCCATTTTTCACACCATGGCCATTCTACCAATGGGGTTTTGATTTGATTGGTATGATCTATCCACCTTCTTCAAATGGACACAAGTACATTATCACTGCAATGGAGTACTTCACTAAATGGGTTGAAGACATCCCTTTAACAACTACAACAGGGAAACAAATTTCCATGTTCATCCTTAATCATATCATTTGCAGATATGGCATTCCTCACACCATCATTACGAATAATGGAAAATAGTTTAAGAACAAGGATGTAGATGAACTTTGTGATACATTCCATATTACTCATCACTCTTCATCCATTTACTATCCTCAAGGTAATGGACAAGTAGAAGCTACAAACAAAAATATCCTCAAAATTCTTAAAAGATCGGTTGGTAAATCAGGAAGAGATTGGCACCTTCAAATCAACATTGCATTATGGGCCTATAGAACTAGTATTCGTACCCCGATAGGAGCTACACCATTTTCATTGGTTTATGGGGCTGAAGTTGTTCTACCCTTAGAAGTTGAAATACCATCCTTAAGAGTGTCATTACATGGATTGATTACAGATGAGGATTATAGGGTTTCCCAAATTCAACAATTGGAGATGTTGGAGGAACACCAAACTCAAGCTTATGGTCATTTGAAAGTGTATCAGAATCGCATCTCAAGGAACTATAACAAGCATATTAAACCAAGAACCTTTCAAGTGGGAGATCTAGTGTTGAGAGAAAATCCAAAAAATCAGGTTGAGAGAGAAAAGAAAGGAAAGTGGGAAGCAAATTGGCTTGGTCCTTTTGTCATTGTTTCTTCTTTTGGAATGGGAACCTACAAATTGGTCGATTATGATGGTGATGAATTGCATGAACCTATCAATAGAATTCATCTTAAGAGGTTTCATACCTGATTAGATGAAAGAGTATCAAAGGAAGGAGTATAAGTTGAGAGTATCAGATGAGTCAGCATCACCTTTGTACATGAGATAAAGTCAAAAATACAAAAAAATTAGAAAGTTCAAAAAGCCAAAAACATTGGAAAAGTAGAAAATCAGAAAAAGGAGAAAATTGAGCATGAAGAAATAAAAAATATTTGGAAAATAAAAAAAAATGTTGTCTTGGTGAGAACCTAGAAAATTGGCGCCTTGATGATAACAAAAAATGAAAAAAAAAAAAAGGAAAAAGGAAAAAGTGCCTTGGCGAAAACCTAGCAATAGGCGCCTTGGTAGCAAACAAAGAAAAAAAAAAGAGAAAAAGAGCAATAATCCCAAGAGGTGAAAACCTGGAAACAGGTGTCTTTTATCCTTTAGGTCTTCCTAGTTGCATTTGTACATATTGCATTTCATCATCTCATTTGTCCATACCCTCATTGCATCTGTCATTTGTGCATAAGTCATAATAAAGTCTCAAAGCTGCATTGTTGCATTCTAGATTTCATTTTGCCCTAAGTTTCACATTGATCACATTTCTCACTTGGGGGGGCAAACATCATGAACTTTGGAACTAAACGGATTCAAGATTTGCTACATTTTGGTTACACATCAGAAGGAGATTTTCAGATTCAGAGGAGAGATATTTTTGAACCTTTGATGGATATCATTGTTCACCCTAAATAGTTGATCCTACACCATGATCCTTGAGTTTCATTGACTTATTTTATCAGGATTAAAAATTGACAAAACTTAAAATGATCAGAATGTTTGGAATTCTTTTTGAAAATCTTGATAGATTTCAAAACACTTGGTTTTTTTGATGAATTTTTCATTGATTTTTTTGAGTCATGTTCTTTTTAGCTAATCAGATATGTTTTGACTAGATTGGCGATGATGGAGACATGATGTTTTCTTAGCTTCTGAGTGACTATTTTGAGGAAGATCCTTTAGCTTGTGTGAATTCTTCTAAGGACATGGTCATCAAAGAACCATCAAGGACATTCATATCGGAAGGAGGGTTAACCTTTGTTTGTTCACACAAAAGGATACCTTGGCTATTTAGATTTTCAATATCTTAATACCAAAATCCAATTGCAACATTGAATCTGATTAAACCAATATTTATACTCCCATAGTTGGTTATTCAACTAGTGAGGGTTGTACTTGGCTCACAAAAGGTTACCAAATGAGATGAAAGTCATATTCATATTCTTATGGTCGCAGTGGCACCAGTAAGGATTGTATCGACTCCTAGTTCCACAATGCTCAATGATGAAAATATATCTCTATTTGCATTTCTTTCGCAAACCTCAAGGACAATTAGTTGCATTGCATTTTCATGTTAGATTAATTGCATTTTTCATGTTAGATTAATGGCCTTTACTTTTAGAAAATTTCCAACTTCAAAAGGGGTTCATCATTACTATAGGTTATACATCAATTCAATGGTTTCAAATCATAAATGTGAGATTATCTTTTGCATTCATAGAATTAATCATTATTCATCATATATTCATATCAAGAGAAAAGAAAAGAAAAGAAACATTAAGCATTAGTCATTTATCTTTCACTATTTAAAATTTATATTTCATAAATTTAGTTGCATACATCAAATTCCAAAAAGATAGTTGCAATCATTTTTATCATTGCACTACGTATTGCATCCATATCATTGCATTACATAATTCATACATCACGATAACATCATAAAATCATATAGAATAGGTTGCATTAACATCATTTGCATTTATCTATCTATGTCCTACTCTAAGACATTGCATCCATAGCATAATAGAAGTAAATGCATCATAGAATCATATAGATATGCATAAAATAAATCTCATAACAACATCATCAAAGGAGAATCAATGGAAGATCATCATACATAAATGTCCATCATCAAATGTCTATAGAAAATTTGTATATCAAAGATACATCAATACGTGATCCATATATCAAAGTCCTGATAAAAAATACACGGTACATCAATCTAATATCTAGATCTCATCGATCCCAATCTGTCTCATGACCCAGCAGGGGCACTGTATCCATCTCCAGCAATACATGTACGTGAACCTCATGCTCCATCAGGATCTCTATCACCTGATCTATCATGTGTGGAAGGTGGTGCCTGGCTAGTGCTCACACTGGTTGGTAACTGAGCTAAATTCGCTAAGAACTGCTGCAGCATAGTCGTAACCTGATCTAAGTGTCCAATCACTGTATTCATCCCTGCCTATAATCCTCTCACATCCTGAACTAAGCTATCCACAATGGGAGGAACTGGAGGTTCCTGTGATGCTGGAGGGTCCTGAGGTGCCTGTGGCACTAAGGGAACCTATGGTATCACCGGTGTCGTACTACTCTATGGATCTACCTGAGGAGCCTATCTCTGCAAAGATGGAGATCTCTATGGAACCTATACCTGTAATGGAACCTATCTCATAACCTGGACTCATCTATGTCTTTTCCTAGCCCACTCTGCACCAACTTTTCTAGGAGCCTGTCTCTGGGGAGGTACCTATGCCTACACTCACCTCTGTCTAGGCTGAAAAAATCCCCCACCTCTGCCCCTAACATGACCACCCCATATCTGAGGTCTCGCAGCTCTTTGTACTCTAGGTGTTCTCTGGATCCTCTATCTTTGAGGTCTCCTACCATCTCCATCGCCATCATCATCATCCTTGCCATCATCATAAAATAGATCATCAACATCTGGGATAGGCTCAGCTGGATCTGTAAATCTAACAAAGCGATGTCGTAAGAACCACTCTCAATACTTAGTAGACATCCCTGCATCAGCTACATGTATCATCAGATTCCATCTCACAAATCCAAGTTGATCAATCTATGCACAGGCATACTGATAGTCAACCTGAGCTCCCCACATGGATCGCTCTACCTGTACCCTAGCATAAAGTGCCATACCCTGGGGCATATCCTATACTCATCCATACTAACAGAGTACACTTCTGAAGCAAAATCTCTCTATACACAGTGGTGATCGACCAATCATCCACCGAGGGAAAAACATATAAGGCAACTCGTCATCATCCTCTCACCACCTATCGCAGCTCAAATATGGTTTCCAGATGACCTGATCGAAATCATCAATAGTACGATGCCAAAAATCAACCTTTCCCAGACGATGCTAGACAAGCATACCATCATACAGAAAAGCATACGGATATCCTCGGGCCTGCACTCATGCTAAGACTGGTCTGTTGATAGGGATATGCTCCCAAGTCCACAGCTGTAGTAAAACTACACCTGCTGAGATAGATGCGTTGCACCTATATACAATCTCATGAAGATCATGGTAAAGCTGGGCCAACACACATGAACCCTATTTGAATCTCTGAGGATGTGCAACCATGTCCTCCAATATACGGCCCCATCCGATTGCAAATCCATGACCTCTCCTATCAGGAAGCAACAATCCTCCGATGACTACTCCTAGTAATGCTGGTAAGGTAGGGAATGATGCAAACTATGCCCAATTAATGCAATCATTCTCAATGGTGTTGTCTCCAAATACACATCTGCATATGCTACCATCATAAACTGAATCATAGTATACTTTCTCTCCATAAGTCGGATCCTCAATTATCTATATACATCCTCTAGCATGATAGTCATCTTGTCGAGAGGTAGATAGAAAGTGTTATGGTCAAAGTGCCATCACTCTACCATAGCTATCAATAGACCTTGGTTTAGCTGAAACCAAGGGAGATCAAGTAGGAAACTGAGACCACATGTCTCGATAGTATGTCTCTCAAGAGGAGTAAGCTCATCAACCAAATCAAAGATCCAAGACACTACACCCTTTACTCGCAACTTACGATAATGTTCCTACATTTTGAAACAAAGTAAATTATATTAGTTTCTCTATAGGTGGATCATTCTAAGTCAATCAAACACATTAAATCTATCTTGCTCTATTTTGAGCGCATCAACCTATTGTTCCTAACCTCTAGATCTTGAGAAAGGATCAATTTGGCATCATTTTTAATCAATCTGATTGATTTATCAAACATTCATCGATATGATTTTTCTAATATCCTAAACACTAAGTGACATCATGGAAGTACATTTTCTCACTTGGAAGTCAATGACATCCTTTCATATGTTCAATCAAAGGCAAGTTAATCATATATATTTTTAGTTTTGCCCATATTTCCTTGTAGGTGGCACTTGGCTAAGTGTACGCGGATTTTTAGCCCCGTGGCGTTAAAATATTTATATGTGGCACTATAATCATCAGAGACGGTGCTTTACAAAGTATGCGGCCTTTTAAAGTCCTAGGCAGCTTTCAATTTTGTCCTAGGCGGCCTTAAAATGTTAGGGTTTTGTGGGTTGAAAAAAATTCATTGGGTTGCAATTTTAACCTAAGTCCTAGGCGGCTCTAGATTGCTCCAATGCGGCTTTAAAATGTGCAGAGGCGGCTTTTCATTACCCTAGGCGGCTCTTAAAGTTTCCTACATGGCATTTTGCAAAGACTTATCTAGAAAGCATTAAAAACTTGCAATAAATGCTAATAAATGAGCAATAAATGCACTCAGAAGGTTGAAATCACTCGCCAAAGGTCTGTAGTCAGGAGGTCTCTGATAACGGTGTGCTCTCTCAAACCAATTCTCTCAAATGGGGACCACCATCGCTGTCAATTATCACAGGATCAGAGCAAAAATCTCAATAGTAAAAGTGAAAATGAATAGTAAAATTTGGTTTTTCAACCAATTTAAGCTATTTTACCCCAATTTTGAAGGTTTTAGACCCAGTTGGACTACATTTCATATTTCTGCACACTGGGGAAACTTCTGACATCTTTTTCAACATCGTTGTTTATCAGAAATGAAATCATCTTGGATCTATTCATCATCAGTTTCATCAAAATTTTGGCATTCAGAACATCAAAATGTTTTCATTTCTGAGGGGGCATCATCATATCATCAAATTGGGATTCTACATCACATTTTTCATCAGATCTGGGGCATTAAAAATTCAAACTTTATTAGTGGGGCATCCTTCATCAAGTGCTGCATCAAGGTTTCACATTAGGTTTCGCATCAAGTTTTGTATCAAATCATCATATCAAGTTTTTCATCAATCAATCAGTATCAAATCAATGATCAGGACATCAAGTTTTCTTTCAATCAATGCACTTCACACATCAATTAAAAGAGGGGCATTTGTAGACACCTAAAATTGACCAAGTGTCTCTTAATCATCAAAATCTGCAAAATCTCAGCTAATTGCCCTAAATTTCATCAAAATGGATTAAAATCATTCAAATGGACATTTATCAATAAAATTGGACAAAATCAATTAAAATCAAAGGATTAAAATAATAATGACATCAAATAATCAAATTTAAGCCTAAGAGGGATCAATCAAATTATATAATTGATTTTAATCAATTAATTGTATAGTTTTAAATCAAAAATCAAATCCAACCCATTCACCTTTACATGGCTAAATTAACTAAATGATTGAATTAAATAATTCTTAATTTCTTTCAACTCAAATTGATCAACCAATGAGAGTTTAGGATCTTGTCTTCTTGTCCCACCCTTTGAGGACAACCATTTAAATGGTCCCCCCATTTGAAACCATTTGAAGGATAAAACTCAACCAAACATTAACCCATGGTTAATTCACTATACCCCCTACTCTTGGGAATTTCTATAAATACAAGCCATTTTCTATGCATTTCATATCCTAGAAATTCAAGTGCAAAGCATCCTTATTATAGGCAATTTGAGAGCATAGTGAGCATTTGCATAGCATTTTTGCGCATTTTTGAGAAGAAATTATTGATTTGAGAGCATGAATCATGAGCATTTGAGTTGAAAACACACACATCTTTGAGCATTTGAGCTAGATTAAGAATTTTATATCAATTTTTCTCATTCTAGGATTGTCCTTGAGAGAGATTAAGGCTGAGAGCTCTCTTAACAAAGCTTAGATAGGGAACCATGAGATGTCATAGATTTAATTGCAATTCTTAGATTAAAATTGTATTTTATTTCCATAGAATTGTTTTTATTGGTCCTAATTTCATGAAGGTGTAATTTCTCACACACAAATTGTTAGTTCCACCTTGTGAAATGGTTTTTACAATATAGTAAAGTATGTACTCTGTTAGGAGATTTGATAAGGACTGTTAGGTCCACCCAGTTAAAGGATTTGACTGATACACCTGTTAGGATGAACCAATGAATGATCTGCTATGTAACTCTGATTTGTTGAATAATATCCTTTGATGTAATATTGATCAACTGAATGTGATAGATTAGTCTCTTCTATTCCTTTATACTATTGTAGCCTTCTAATCAATCTGCCACTTCATTTTCATATCAATGTTGTTCTGATGATTGATATCTTTTGTTAGAATAACTGAGAGGGGGGGTGGATCAGTGGCCTCAAAAATATTCCAATAAATCAACCACAAAATTATTACCATAATTATAATCCTATAGTTATCTTCATTCCTATAAGATGAATGCCTTGAAATAATCTCAACAAATAATACTGCTCGGAGTTCACTGTTAAACCTTATTCTTATTATTTATCGATTAGCAGTCTTTCATTTACCGAAATACAGTAAATTACTTAGTGTATAGTGATCAATCCAGATTAGTTATGTGTAATGAAAAATATTTGAGTTGATGAATACCATCAACCCACAGCTCCCAAGAATCACCTGCATGCAAACCTGTCACATAAAGAGAGAAGCAAAAAAGCTATGGAGGCCGAAAATCACAGATCGATGGAAGAGGAAACATATTGTGCAAATAATGTAGAAAAACTCTTAATGCAATAACATCCTCAATTAATTAATAACCATAGAATAAAATAATTTACAAAGAGGGAATCTTTATAAAAGAATACTGAAACCGTAAAAGGAAAATCTAAGTTGCATAATAATAATTAATAAAAGAATTAATTATTATATGCCTAAAGTTTACCTTAGGTAAAAGAGAGATAATAAGTGACTTAATAATTAAATAAATATGATTTAATTAATAAGTGGAATCACTTTATTACTCTAACACCCCCCCCCCCCTAAGATAAAATTAGGGAGAAGCTAAAAACCTAGAAACGGCTACTGAAAGCAGGAAAAATGGGTCCTAGCAACAAGGCCTAATGAGGTACCCAATACAAAAAATCTCTGTAAAGAGGAGAAAAGGAGAAAACTCAATGGGAAAAACCCCTATCCAAAAAGAGATGAAGCCTAGTGAAGGACAGAAGAAGCCTCCAAACTAGAGAATGTCCCAGAAAATAGGAACAAAGAAAGAACATGTAGAACACCTCTGAAGCATGAAGCTGCAAACACTGTCAAAAAATGACTGCTGGAACCTCCATTGTAATAGAACATGATCAAGTAGAGAAGACTTTAAACAAAGCCTGAAGAGATGATCAATCAAAGATGGAAGAATGCCTCCAAAATAGGAATTAAAGAAGAGTGTCCATATGGTAAATGATTCATCTCACTTAAATGCATAGGTACCAGCCACTACATCCACCTAGTACATAAGAAAAAATAATGAATACATAGATCACTCCATCGAACCAAGGAAGCATTAGAACCAACAGGAGATACCCCCCATAATGTTGAGCAGGGATAGGTATGATAGGTACACTAAAGCAAACTACTAAGAAACACTGCATGAGGAAGAATGTACAAGCACAAATAAAGGATGGTGTCATGGAAGAAACACTCACTTGACACACATCATGACGCTAATGCCATGGAAGGGACACTCACTTGACAAAGGTAGATGAAAAAAAAAAGCAAACATCAAACCCCCCCATGGCACTTTATAATATAGTGCGAGTACAATCAAATCCGAAGCATGCATCAAATGACACTTTATCTCAGTGTGTTTGCAAAAGAAAGCTACAGAAAAAGGTGTATACAATGTTCAGAGAAGGAAATGATAAACATCCAAGATATCTACCAGAATGCCATAAAGAAAAAAATGAATACATAGATACATGGATAAGGATCTAGGTGTGAGACCCATAGAAGAAGAAAGAGGACAGAACCATCTTTCTGAAACCATGTGAAAGTCAAAAAATGGAGTCTAGAAGAGCAAGATATGGCTCCTGGAGTGCAAAATAGATCATTGAATTTGATAGGAAAAAACCTTCAATATGAAAAAATTAGAATATATAACCTCTAGAAAGGTGTTCGTCTCAAAAAGGGCTTTCTAACAATATAAGGAAGTCAAAAATCGGCCTCTGTTTGCTCTAGATATGAGCAAAACATCACCAGGAGGTCAAAACAAAAGTGAACCTCATGAAACCTCAGCCAAAAATGGTGAAGCCCTGCTAAACTGGAGATTCCTCCAAATCTAGAATGTCTCCATATTTCCCCGCCAAAATGGCAGAAAAAAACTATTTTTCTTTTAATGAAAAAAAAACATTATGCTTTTTTTTAAGAAAAAAATATTAAAAAATACATGTTTTTTTTTATATTAAAAAAAACACAAAAAAAGATTATTTTTTTTATTTTAAAAAAAAAAATTAAAAAATCTTGGGGCATGTGGCTGCTGACATTAGAGGTACGGAAACCGGGGTGGATTTTTTCCTCAAAAAGTGTGCCAAGGTCATGCAAGCAAAAAAGAGGGCCCAGATTTCAACTGTGTCCAAATAAGACGTGCCTTATATGAAAATAGGGGTTTTGGGGGAATTTCAGACACAACCCAAATGTTAGTTTTTTCTCAAACTGCTCCAAACAAAAAATCCTCCCAAAAACCACTAAAATCTGAGACAAAGACCTCTCAAAAACACAGATTTAAAGAACAAGGCCAAATCTCTCATGAAGAGAACAGGGGCATGAAGATCTGGAGCTTTGATACCATATTGGAGTTGATGAAAACTATCAACCCACAGCTCCCAAGAATCACCTGCATGCAAACCTG
>MU224600.1:4769239-4820704 GCA_018584345.1 Thuja plicata
TAAAAGGATACTGAAACCCTAAACGGGAAACCCTAAAGGGAAAATCTAGGTTGCATAATAATAATTAATAAAAGAATTAATTATTATATGCCTAAAGTTTAGCTTAAGTAAAAGAGAGATAATAAGTAACTTAATAATTAAATCAATATAATTTAATTAATAAGTGGAATCACTTTATTACTCTAACACAAAACACTAAAGTAATGACTCATAAACACATTGACACATGGATTTTTAACGTGGAAACCCTGTTAAGGGAAAAACCACTTGGGACCAGTAACCCAAAATTTCTACTCTTCTAAAGTGAGCTCGGTGAAGATCCAACCTTGTTAAAGGTTACAAACACACTTTTAGGTGTGACATTGTTAGAGGATTTAAATAGAATAGTTTGTCACTTGATATCTGGCATCTCTATGCTATCTTTATGACCAAACCCTGTGTAGTTTGTCACTTGATATCTGGCATATCTATGCTATCTTCATGACCAAACCTTTTGATACTCCTTAGGATGCATCTCAATATATAAAGGATTGTTAAGCCTTGCTTGGTTAAGAAACTTTCTGATCCAATGGTTAAATTGAAATAGTAAATGATATGTTCACATATACAACTATACTTTACATATTTTTAGATCTATTGTAAGCTCATAATACCTTTCTGATCAATGTTTATTTTCAATACCTTTTCTCCACTTCTTTCTTCTCGGTGATGTTGTGCTTCTTTGTTGCTTAGTGCTCACAAAAATATTTATCTCTTTCCTTAGCTTGATTGATCAGGACTGTGTGAAGTTGTTCTTGACCAATATCTCTTCATCATCCTCTCCTCTATTCACCCCTAATTCACAATGAATTAGCTTGTCTCTTTATAGACGTGATTTCACCATTTCTCAGTCCTTTCCTATCTTGTTCTTGGCATGATCCAAAATTCTAGCCAATCTTTCTTTAAAACTATACATCAGTTTTATCCCATAGATTTCTCTTAGACAACTAGAATAAAATAATTTTAAAACCCTCACTTATCTCTGCCTTTTAACTTGTTGATGAAAACAATGTTAACAACCAGTTAACTCCTTCTTTAGCTCCTTCCAGCTAAGTCTTTTTTCATTTCTGAACTTCAATTATTTTTGGTGTTTAACTCTTTGTTAGCTCGGTCAACACTTCAGTTATCCTCAGGCATCTCCATCGGGGTTTTCTATCCATTGGGGTTGTCTTTCTATCAAGTAAGACTGTGAAATTCTTCTCAGGTTTCATTGATTCTGCTTGTTATTAATTCTTTCTCAGGTTTCTTGCTCGGTTATCAATGTGATTTTCCTCTCAGGTTTCTCTATCCTTTGGGGTGCACTGACCGTTGGTGTTTGTTGTCACTTTGGTGAATATTGAACTTTTATGCATTACTGATAGCATAACCTTAATATTTCTAGTTCTCTAAAGTCTTTGACACAATGTATATAACCAATCGGATTATATCAAGTTGACATCAATGACAATACAATATATTAACTGATTTAATGTCTTGCATTCACTTTCTGTAGCTTGGTGATCATCAACTTAACATCTTCAAGCATTCAATCAATTATAGTTCATCAATCTCTCCCTTTGGCATTGATGGAAACACACTACATTATCACACTATATTATTACTAATACAATATGAAATATATCAGTTGTACTTCATCAATCTACTAATCTCATTGTTCTATAACCAATACAAATGTTTGGCTCTCGGTAAGCTCATATAGATCAGATTTGTTTCTTGCAGAGTACTTTCTTTAATCTTAAATCCATTCACTGGATAGATGTAGCATCTTCTAATATTGTATCCTCTTTGATGTTGTCTCTCCCTTTGACTATTCCTCTCCTTGATAATCTATTTTTCCTTATGATACGTTCTCTCCCTTTGATGCATATTTCATATTTATATATAATCTCTCTCCTTTGGATCTTCTCATTATATTCTCTCCCATCTTGATATTCTCTCCCTTTGACAACAATGCCAAAGTAAACATCGATCATGCCAAACTTATATCCTTTCACCTTTTTATAATTTACTCCTTGAAATTTCCCTATCTATCAGAAATACAATGACTCTGGTGTTCAATGCAGATATGTACCTTTCTGTGTACTAATGTATCTTTGCATTCCATCTATTTACTTGCATCAACATGAATGATCTTCTGATTAAGCATAGGCTGATGCAGCCTCGTATTCAGTTTAATGACCAATAGACAAGGGTCGGACCCCTAGTCTCTTTCTCAGGTACTCAAATGTATCTTTAGGAAATGGCTTTGTGAATATGTCAGCTAATTGTTCCTTTGATTAAACATATTATAGTATCACCTCTTTCTCTTGCACTTGTTCTCTTAAGTAATGATACTTGATTGCAATATGCTTAGTCTTATCATGCATGAATAGATTCTTTGAAATGTTTATTGCACTGGTATTACCACAATAGATAATCATTGGTTCAAGAATTTTCATATTCATACCTTTCAGTAACTGTTCGATCTAGGAAATGTTAGAGCAGTTTGTAGAAGTAGCCACATATTCTACTTCTGCAGTAGACTGTGAGATGCATCCTTGCTTCTTACTAATCCATGTGACAATTCTATCACACATGAATAATTCTCCTCCAGTTGTGCTCTTTATGTCATCTAATTTTCTAGCCCAAGCAGCATCTGTATAGACTTGAAGCTCAAATTTGCCTTCTCTTTTATACCATAAGCCATAGTCCTTGATATTCTTTAGATATCTTAGAATTCTCTTGATACTAGTCACGTTTGATTCTTTGGGATTAGCAGATAATCTTGCAACTATTCCAACTGCATGTGCTATATCTGGTCTAGTATGAACAACATACATTAGTTTTCCAATCTTTGATCTATACAAGGTTTGATTTACCTCATTTGAATTGTCTTCCTTTGTCAGCTTACATCCGGTTTCTATAGGTGTTCCAACTAGTTTGGAATCTTCCATCTTGAATATCTTCAGCACTTCCTTGATGTATTTGGATTGAGTGATATATATGCCTGCATCTTATTGAAGGATCTATAGACCAAGAAAGAATTTGATCTCCCCAAACATTGACATCTCAAACTCTTTTCTCATTTCATTAGAAAAGGATTTACATAACCTATCATTACCCCCAAATATGATATCATCAACAAATATTTCAGCAATCAGAATGTTATCATCAATATCTTCTTTTAAATGTAGATTGTTATTTTCACTTGATCTTACAAATTCAATTCTTATGAGATAGGAGTGAAGTCTCTCATACCAAGCTCTAGGTGATTTTTTCAATCCATACAAGGATTTGTGTAGTCTACAAACCATGTTTCTCTTTTTAGGATCAACAAACCCTTCTGGTTGTTCAATGTATACCTCTTCTTCCAGTATTCCATTTAGGAAAGCAGATTTGACATCCATCTGGTATACCTTGAATCCTTTGAATGCAACATAGAAAAGTAGTATTCTGACTCCTTCTATTCTAGCAATGTGTGCAAAGGTTTCTCCATAATCAATACCTTCTTCTTGTGCATACACCTTACTAACCTTGCTTTGTTCCTTGTGACTTCTCCATTCTCATTCAGCTTGTTTCTGAATATCCATTTGGTACCAATGACATTCTTGTCATCTAGTCTCGGTACTAATGCCCATGTTTTGTTCTTCTCAATCTATTTTATTTCTTCATTCATAGCACTGACCCATTCTTCATTTTCAAGAGCAGTATTAACAGATTTAGGCTCAAAATCACAAATTAAACATCTAGAGTTCAGTAACTTACTTCTTGTTCACATTCTAGCCTTCTTGTCTCCTACGATCTAGTTCTATGGATGGTGTCTTTTGACATACTTAGAAAGTATTAGTTTAGTTCTTTGTTCATCATTTTGATCATCATCTTGACCTTTATTTTGATCTCCATCGATCGGAGCATCATTTTCCTGATTTTTGGTATTTGTAGTCTGATGCTCAGGTGCAATGTTTTATTGCTCGGGAGTGATACATTATTTCTCGGGTAGAGTGTCAGGTTCTTCAGTGTAAACAAGCCTATTGTAGTCTTCTAGTTCTTTTATGCTTTCCTCATCATTTTTCTCTGCATATTCATCTTTTTTGATATTTTCATTTTCAATTATCTTTTTAGAGGACTTGTTAAGACATTTATAGGCCTTGTTCTCGGTGGAATACCCTAGAAATATTCCTTCTTCACTTTTGGAGTCAAGCTTTCCATTTTTATCATCTTTCAAAATATAACATTGACTACCAAAACCACTGAAGTAACTGACATTGGGTGTGTAACCATACCATATCTCATAGGGTGTCTTTTTGGTGTCTTTTTTTAATTGTACTCTGTTCAATGTGTAGATAGCAATACTGACAGCTTCCCTCCAGAATGTTTGAGTGATTCTTTTCTCAATCATCGGTGTTCTTGCGCAATCAACAATGGATCTGTTCCTTCTTTCAGCAATCCCATTTTGATGTGGTGTTCTTGGTGCAGAGAACCTATCTTTTAATTTCATGCTCATTGTAAAAGTTAGTGAATTCATCATAATCAAATTCTCCTCCTCTATTTGATCTTATGCATTTTAGTTCCTTACCACTTTGTTTTTCTACCATAGCTTTATACCATTTAAACATCTTGAATGCTTCTAATTTTTCTTTTAAGAACATAACTATCATCATTCTAGAATAATCATCAACAAAGAGAGTGAAACATCTACCACCAAAGTAACTCTTTTTTCTCATGGGTCCACATAGATCGTTATGGACAAATTCTAGAATAGCATTAGATGTATGGGTTTTTCTCTTGAAACTAGACTTTGTCATCTTACCTTTTTGACAATTCTTACACATGGTATGCTCGAGCTTTGACATGCTCGGTAAGCCTCTTACTTTCATTTTATTGCTTATATTAATCATGTTGTCAAAATTCACATGATATAATATCTTATGCCACAAGCATATGTCTTCATTTCTAGCCATTAAATAAGTGGTGTTTATATCATCAAGATAGAATAGGTTACCTTTTGTCTATTCACCAGTTTCGATCAACCTTCCTGATTCATTGAAGATCTTTTCCTTCTTATTCTCAAATGCTATTCGGTGACCCGTGTTATTCAGTTGTGAAACACTCAATAGGTTATAGTTAAGTCCTTTTACCTAGTGTGCATTTTCAGATTTGATCAGGTTATTCAACATTATGGTTCCTTTACCTTCAACTGGACAAGGTGAGTTATTATTCATTCCTACTGATCCACAATTGTAATACTCAAAAGTTTCAAACTTTTTTTTTATCATCGGTCATGTGGTGAGTGCAGCGACTATCTATAATCCAGACATCATTCTTACTAACCTTAGATATGAGTACAGTCTCAACATACCTTTCTTCTTCGTTTGAATAATCCTTCATGGCTACAAATACCATCTCAATGTCTTCATCAGATTTGGTGTCAGTGTCTCCAACTTTGTTCTCAGTTAGGTAACAAGCTTTCTTCCCTTTGTCCTTGTATTCTCGAGTATCTCTTCTGTTAGATTGTCGATTGCTTTGGTAATCTCTGTTATCACCTCTATAAAACTTCTTTTCATATTATCTGTCATTACTTCTATCATCTTTTCTTTTGTTAGGACACCTAGAAGCAAAGTGTCTAATATCTTTATAATTAAAATATACAAGTGGTAATTTACCTTTGTATATACCTTTGCCTCTCTATAATCTCCTAGCCATTAGTGCTTCAATCTCATCAAGATCTTGGTCATCACTATCACTTTCACTATCATTTCTCATAGTGTGTTCATGACTTGACTTACTTATTTTCAAAGAATATTTGAATGCAGACTCAATAGATGGTAAGACATTGTTATCAAAGTTATTCATCTCAAATGAAATCAGTCTACCAACCAAACTATATAGAGTGACATTATTGCTTTCTATTGCTCTCATTTATTGTATAGAAGATACTCTAATAGCATATACAGAGAGTAAGGTTCTTAGGATTTTACTTGCCACTATCTCTTCTTAAAGTATACCTCCAACTCCTCAAATAGAATTAACTACCTCTTTTATTCTGTAGCTGTACTGAGTGATATTTTCTCCTTCTCTCATTCTTAGGTCATCAAATTTACCTCTTAGACTTTCTTCCTTAGCCCTTAGTACATTAGCATATCCTCCATGTACCAGCTTCAATTTGTCCCACATTTGCTTTTCAGAGGTGCGGGTTTTGATATTTTTAAATTCAGCATCAAAGAGTAAGGAAGAAAGTTCTATCATTATAGAATTATGATCATGCTTTTCTCTTAATTGTTCAAGTGTGTGATATCCTGTAGGAAACACATATTCAGTATCCAAGTATTGAGGAACATCATTTCCAATATCTGATAGGTGGAGTCTTATCATTCTTTTTCATGATGCAAAGTTGTCCTTGTTCAACTTGGGCAAATCTCATTTTCTCATCTTGTGATCTTTTGGTTAGGTCTTGAAACCTTCCTTCTAAGCACACAAGCTCTAATACCAATTGTTAGAATAACTGAGAGGGGGGGTGAATCAATGGCCTAAAAAATATTCCAATAAATCAACCAAAAAAATTTTACCACAATTATAAGCCTTTAGTTATCTTCAGCCCTATAAGATGATTGCCTTGAAATAATCTCAACAAATAACTACTGCTCGGAGTTCACTATTAAACCTCATTCTTACTGTTTACCGATTAGCAGTCTTTCATTTACCAAAATACAGTAAATTAATTAGTGTATACCGATCAATCCAGATTAGTTATGTGTAATGAAAAATACTAAATTAATGACTCATAAACACATTGACACATGGATTTTTAACGTGGAAACCCTGTTAAGGGAAAAACCACTTGGGACCGGTAACCCAAAATTTTTACTCTTCTGAAGTGATCTCGGTGAAGAGCCAACCCTGTTAAAGGTTATAAACACACTGTTAGGTGTGACCTTGTTAGAGGATTTAAATAGAATAGTTTGTCACTTGATATCTGGCATCTCTATGCTATCTTTATGACTAAACCCTGTGCAATTTGTCACTTGATATCTGGCATCTCTATGCTATCTTGATGACCAAAAATTTTGATACTCCTTAGGATGTATCTTGATATATAAAGGATTGTTAAGTCTTGCTCGGTTAAGATACTTTCTGATCCAATGGTTAAATTGAAACAGTAAATGATCTATTCACAAATACAACTATACTTTGAAGATTTTCAGATCTATTGTAAACTCGTAATACCCTTCTGATCAATGTTTCCTTTCAATACCTTTGCTCCACTTATTTCTACTTGGTGATTTTGTGCTTCTCTTTTTCTCGGTGTCCGCAAAATTCTTTAGCTCTTTCCTTAGCTTGATTGATCAGGACTGTGTGAAGTTGTTCTTCACCAGTATCTCTTCAGCATCCTCTCCTTTATTCACCCCTAATTCACAATGAATTAGCTTGTCTCTTTATAGACATGATTTCACCATTTCTCATTCCTTTACTTTCTTGTTCTTGGCATGATCTGTAATTCTATCCAATCTTGCTTTAAAACTATACTTCATTTTTATCCCGTATATTTATCTTAGACAAATGGAATAAAACACTTTTAAAACTCTCTCTTATCTCTGGCTTTTAACTTGTCAATGAAAACAATGTTAAAAACTAGTTAACTCCTTCTTTAGCTCCTGTCAGCTAAGTATTTTATCATTTCTAAACTTTTTCTTTTCGGTGTTTAACTCTTTGTTAGCTCGGTCAACAGTTCAGTTCTCCTTGGGCATCTACATCGGGGTTGTGTGTCTTTTGGGGTTGTCTATCCATTGGGTAACACTGTGAAGTTCTGCTCAGGTTTCATTGATTCTGCTTGTCGGTAATTTTTGCTCAGGTTTCTTATTGGTATCATTGAGGCTTTCCTCTTGGGTTTCTCTATCCGTCAGGGTGCACTTACCATCGGTGTTTGTTATCACTTTGGTGAATACTAAACTTTTTTGCATTACTAATAGCATAACCTTAATCTTTCTATTTCTCTAAAGTCTTTGACACATTGTATATAACCAATCAAATTATATCAATTTGACATCAATGTCAATACAATACATTAACTGATTTAATGTCTTTCATTCACTTTCTAAAGCTTGGTGATCATCAACTTAACATCTTCAAACATTCAATCAGTTATAGTTCATCATTATTTCTTTCTTGGTAATTTTGATAAACAAAATGTCTTACATATATACCTTATCCAAGTTAAGTACCTCTGAAATTCAGCTACTTATCATATTAAATAGTATCAAACAATATATACTAAGTTGGCCCAATGCTGATACTTGATTCTAGTAATCCACTCGGGTGATATACTGACACTCAGGCGACACAGTGAACTGGAAACTCTAGAGCTCGGTTGACACTAGGTGCTTGAGCCACATTGATCACTTGAACATGGTATGCAACTCAAGTAACACTGGTGACTTAGGTGATACTATTTGGAACTAACTGCTTGGTTGACATTGCAACTGCTTAGCTCGGGTAACACTACAAGTTGTTGGCTCGGTCAACACTGTAACCATATGAATGACTAAGTGTTTTGGCACTAATTGAAAACATGTCTTTCCATAAGGTCTAAAATCTTACCCTTTGGAATTAGTGACAAAAACACTTATTATACAAAAAAATTTGATCAAACTGCTAAGTCAAAACTCCCCCTTACCATGTGCTTGGGTACTTGCTCGATTTTGACTACTTTTTTGCAACTCGGTTACAACTGACTCTATTTTTTATTTTCTAAAACTATTTTTGTAACTATGCTATATATATCTTCCTCTTTTATAAACATGTATTTCCTCGTATATATACAAATTATATCTTCCCCCCTTATTTTTGACACAAATGCCAAAAAATATATGTATAAGGTAATACCAAAATATGAAAGGAAATCACTATGTACCTTCAAAATTTGAGACAAATTCTTATCCCAATTGTCTTGCAACACCTTCAAGATGTGCAACTCAATCTGAATTTTTGCAGACAACTCCATCATAAGCTCTACAATTGAAAATTTGTTATCATGGATAAGTGTCTTTTCACGAGAAATATGTTTTTGCATGACATCCATATGAGGAAGGAGTTGGATCTGTATAGCTGATAGGGATTCCCTTCTTCTTCCTTCTTTCCTCATTAGATTAGTCAAATACTTGATCTTAACAAAATGTGTTGAACTTTAACTAGGATTAAGTGCCAACTAACTTGCACTTGCCTTCAAATCATTGTCAATCTTTGTCAATTTTTTCTTTATTTCCATGGTAAAGTTAGATGTGTCACTCAAATTTACAAATAATGCCATAAAATTATTCACAGTGGTTTCTAGAGAGATAATCATAGCGGTTAGCATCACTTGATCTATTGCAATCTTACCCACAACATTCTCTAGAACCTTATTCTCAAATTTTCTCTCTACCTTCTGCAGTAATTTCTCCTATCCACTAAGATCGTGATTAAACTTGTGGACTATGTCAAAAATTTGGTCCATTACAGATTCTTCCTCATTGGTCCTTCAATCTCTATTGAATCAAGGAATATACCTTTGATGTCCTCTAGCACTCTTTTCCTTTTCTTCTCAGCTCGAAGCTTCTGTTGTTTTTCTCTTTTTTCCATAGCTCCCCAAGGATGTCCATCTGCTCAGTTGTTAGGATAGAAAGATCCCAATTAGGAATCACAATGTCTTTCTCAAGGTCAACTTTAACAGTAATTGTTTCCTTTTCTTTACCTTTGACCTTGGTATTAGGTGAGGGAATGATTTCCTTACCTTTTCCATCCTCATCCTTATCCTCAGTGTTCAGTTGAAGTAGGTCATTGACTTTTAATGCACCAATTGCAGAATCCATGCTAGCTATAGAAACATTCACATTGTCCTTCTGTGACTTATTTTGGCTTGGCTCAGTAGTAGGTAGAGCTTGATACTCAGTTCCTACTAGACTTGATGTAGACTATGTGACCTTTTCTTTTCTCAGAGATAAGATACTCTAAATAGGTGATTGGGGCAAGGATGTCATCACTTCTACTGCTATTTGTTTTGCATTAGATTCTTCAATGGTCTGTACCTTAGGTAATTCTTCATCTTTAACCTGTACATAAGGATTTGTACTTTGTTTCTTTGTCTTATCATCTCCCTTGTCATCAAAAATTGACTTCCACAGCTTTGTTGCGGTCTGCACAACATCCTCTATTTTCTTGCTCAAAATTTGAAAATTCCTAAACCTTGGAGTGTGATTACTCTCATATTTAGATATAGAATCTTTTACCTCTTTATTAGTCAAAGTAGGAATGACGTGCTTCAAGGTTTTTTTTTATGTCCTTTTCAATTTGAACTTCATTGTTCCAGTGAATGTTAATATCCTTGAGAAGTTCTTCAGTCATATGGATTTTCAATTCAAATGGATCATACTTCCATCTTGTCATCTTCTCTACTAATGCATCCTCAATCATCTTCTACTCATCCTTGGTTCTGGAAGCATACTTCAATTATTTGAGACATCCCATACCACTACCGTCCTTAAGTTGCTCAACCTTTTTCTCAAAGGTAAGTGGTGGCTTCTTGAATGTAACTGTATCTTCTTCATCATCTTCTTTAGGAAATATCAGTTTTCTTCTAGATCTCATGGGTTTTTTTGCCATGAAGATAGGGGTAGAGACCTTTGGTGTTTTCTTGGGGGCTAGCCTCTTCTTCTTAGGAGGCTCTATTTCTACCTCTTCCTCTTCTTTCTTAGGTTCTTCTACTTCTATCTTTAATTCATCTCCTTTGCTTTCAATGATCGAAGGAGGAGAGTCTAATGATTTTCCATATTTCTTTTCAAACTTCTCAATTCTCTTCCTTCCTCTCTTCAAGATTTTGAGAATCTCAATTTCCAATGATATTTTCCCTTAGCTTCTTCATAAGTACCAAAACATGGTGCTTTAGGATTAACAGACTCATTTACAAGATCTTCAATAATATCTTTAGTCTCATTAGTGTTAACCTCATATGTAAGAGGTTTCACCCATGCAACCCTAGGCTTGACTGCTTGGATGTGTACTTTGTCACAATCAACTAGGAAGCATATGTAATTCTTATAGTCTTCTACCAATTTTTTGGGAATTCTGAATCTATTATGCATTTTCTCTTTGAAGCTTTCAAAGTATGCATCCATGATGCTTTCAAAATTATCTCCCAATTTTGCTATAAACTTATTTATCTAATAAATTATAGCCCTATCCTTCTTTCATACAATTGTGCCTTTTGAAGGGAAAAAATTTTTAACATAAAAGAATAAGTAGACCAAGAGTGAACCAAACTTACATGGATTGGTCTTAGATGCTCGGTTGCTCTCCATGTTTTTGCTTAATTGGATGAGTTGCAACTCAGCTAGGTCGAATGATAGATTGTTCTTCACCACTTTGTATGCCAATTCTACAGCCTCACATGGAACACTGTTTGGTCAGCTGGAATTGTATATCTTATGTGCAATCACATGAATTCTAAACTTTAGCTCCATGTTAGTGACTCCATTCAACTTCATGCCTCTTCCATCCCACTTGGAAAGAGTCTTCTTGGCTAGATCATCTCGGGGTAGGGTTTTAGTCACTTTAGGTTTGGCGATCATTGGGTACCTTGTCACTTGGTGTACCATCATCTTAGTGATCTTCATAGGTTGCTCCAACTAGAGATGCATGTCATGAACATGGCTCGAAATAAACCTAATCCACTTTATCTGGAAATTATTTGGTATATGCAAGATATGGGTTAAACCCTTGACTTCAAGGTGCATGTATTTTGGCTTTAGGTTTCTACCCACACAAAGTACCTTATATGCTTTATTCATCTTTAATGTTCTTATTTGTTGAATGGTGTAGTGATAGTAATTTCGAATGTCATGAATCAACAGTACCTTAGGAGGAATTTGGGAATGGGCTCCCATTAGATCTATATCCTCTGCAATTGTTGGATGAAGTTTGAACTTTGGCGGTTCGCATACTGCATTCCTCACTAACATCCCAGATCCCTTCTTGATCTTACTATTGTATGAATATGACATAATTCTTAGAGGATTGATGAAACTTTGTTGCAACTAAAGCTTTCAAACACAAATTCACTATGAAATCGTTAAAAGCTCTTAATCACTCTGCAAACTATAAAAATTGGTAAATAATAACCCTTTGATTTCACCATTTATGACAAATTTCACCATAAGGTTTCCATTAAATTCTATGTACATAGTAGCTGTTAGAGTAATAGACCTTTGAGTTATTAATTAATTCATTTTGATCTAATTACTAACTCACCTATTCACTCTAGTTGCTTAAGCTAACCTTAGGTTTTCCCTTTTAGGGTTTCGTGATTCCTTTTATAAGGATTCACCTCTTTATTTTTCATAAGGATTTTTTCACATCTCATTGTAATCTAGAAACATATTAATAATATATTGTTTTCTTTTGCATACGATGATGTCTCTGAATTTTTGGCCTCCATAGCTTCTTCTGTCTTCTGTCTTTGCTTCTTCCATGTGACAGGTTTGCATGCAGGTGTTCTTCGAAGATTAGCTTTCAGCCTAATTCAACATGGTATTAGAGCCATCCTGTAGCTGGCTTTTTGTGTTTTGTCGAAGTGTTTTAGAAGCTAGGGGTTTTCCTAGTTTTTCAAAATTATTTGTGTGGATTTAGGGGGGACCTCTATTTATGGTCATTTTGGGCTCAAACGGACATTACCGTTGCGCTCGGAGCACTCAAAAACCCTAGAATCCATATAAAGTTTGTCCATTTTGGACAACTTGCCTCCGAGGCAAAAAAATTGGTTTCCAGTTTCGTACGGGCACAGAAACCGAGAAAAAATAAAAAACAAACCTTATTTTTTTAAGGTTTTTTATGCGTTAAAAAATGCATGTAGTGCATATTTAAATCATGCCACCCCCAACCTATGCCACCACCAGTTTTTGCCTCCCGGCGCCCACCGGCCTCCGGCGCCCCCGCCACCGGCCCACTCCGCACAGGCGCCACTCCGCCCGGCACCCACCGCCGCTACACCCTTTGCGCCACTCTGCTCCTCTACACCGCCCAGGGGGATGTTTAGCCCCCGCAGGCTTTTACCACCAGTGGTCAATCACATTGGTGACCAGGGGCTCTGGCCCAGCCCCCTGCGTGCGCCATGCACCCAGGGGGCTTATTTTTTTAGCCCCAGGGGCTTAAAACCTAGATTTTGATGCTTTTTGAGCCCTTCTCACTATTTTTGCTCTTTCTAGAGCATACAGAGGCCTTTTTTGGACTTCATTATATCATCAAAAATCTCTTTCTGACCATGGTGGTTAGGTTTTTTGGCTCTACTATTTTGATAGTGTTTTTTGCTGTCAAAGTTCGATGTCTATTTTCTGCCTTCCGGGAGCCATATCTTGCTCATCCGGACTCTATTTTTGGCAAACCAGATATCGTCAAAAAGCTGGTTCAGTGAAATTTTCAGTTGTAGGGGTATTTTTTCTAGATTTTTCTCTAGGTTCTCTCTCCTCTGAGATTTTCTCTTTCACACTCTGGCGGATTACTTGGGTCCTACAAGTCCTGGGATCTCTTCTTCTGATCTTTTGGCTCACTCTTCTTTCTGACTTCTGAGCTTGTATGCTTCTCTTCTATAGCATTTTATTTTCTATAAATGAACTAAGATAAAGTGCCTACTTTTGCATATCTGGGATTTCGAGCACCTTGTGTGTTTTTTGTACTCGCACTCTGTTATAAAGTGTCATGGGGGTTATTATGTTTTATCATTTTGTGCTCATCCAACTTTGTCAAGTGAGCGTACCTTCCATGACATTATCCCATGTTGTGTGTCAGTGACACTGCCCTTTATCCTGTGCTTGTACTTCTATTGCACTATTCATGTTCCTGATTCTGCTTTCTGCAGATGTTTATGGCATTGCATTTCAATGTTCCTGTCACCTCTCCTTGTTCAGCATTATGGGGGGGTTCACCTGTTGGTTCTATTGCTTCTTTGGTTCGATTGATCATCTCTTCAGACTTTGTCTTCTCTACCTGGTCATGCACTTTAGTGGGGGTTTCAGTAGTTACTTCTGACAGTGTTTATAGCTTCATGCTTCAGAGATGCTTCTTACTCTTTCTTATCCCTTTCTTTGGGACTTTCCCTAGATTGGAGGCTTAGTTTTCTTCATCTAGTTTATTTCTTGTACTTGGGTACCTGATCAGGCCTTATTGTTGGGGCCCATCTTTCCTATTTTCTGTAGTAGTTTCCTAGGTTTTGCTTCTCCCTAAGCTTATCTTAAGGGGGGGTGTTAGAGTAATAGACCTTTGAGTTATTAATTAAATCATTTTGATCTAATTACTAACTCACCTATTCACTCTAGTTGCTTAAGCTAACCTTAGGTTTTCCCTTTTAGGGTTTCGTGATTCCTTTTATAAGGATTCACCTCTATGTTTTTCATAAGGAGTTTTTTCACATCTCATTGTAATCTAGAAACATATTGTTAATATATTGTTTTCTTTTGCATACGATGATGTCTCTGGCTTTTTGGCCTCCATAGCTTCTTCTATCTTCTGTCTTTGCTTCTTCCATGTGACACGTTTGCATGTAGGTTTTCTTGGGAGATTAGCTTTTAGCCTAATCCAATAGTATCTATCATAGCTCAGGTAGTTCTCCCAGGCTTACTCAGAAGCTCAACAAAAACTAACTTTGCAGCTTTGAAACCATACAACCCGACTTAACTTGGTTAAGCCTAAGTAACTCGGTTGTAACTGAGATCCTAACTCGGTTAGAACCATAATGTGTCCCAGTGCATCAATATATAGATTTGGACTTGCTAGCATATCTGGAACTGATTTATGATGGCTTGTATGCACAATACCATTTATCTCCTTGCATCTTTATTCAGAGATGGTAGATCCACTCAATTCACTAATTTGGGTGCTATTTGTTACTTCATTGTTTTGGTCTGAATTATCAAGAGACTTCCTTACCCAATTCTTACTCATCTGAGTTTTGATTTCAGAGACTTTTTCTTTGCCAATCTCAAAACCAATATCCACTTTTTTTTTATTCATACAATTCTTGCTTAGATGGCTGAGTTATTTACACACATAACATCTCTTAGTAGGATTCCTTTTTTTGAGATGAGTCTTTGCACAACTTGCACCAATGTGCCCATACTCACCACAATGACAACATCTTCTCCATGTGTTTTAATCCCAACCAAAAATTTCCTTAGCTAATTGTTCAACAGGGTTCCATTTCTTAGTTCTGCACTCTGCAGATTTATGACCTTGTTTGTTACAATTGAAAACATTTTCCTTCAAACTTAGGTTTCTCAATGCATTCACTTTCCCTATGTCCATTTTTGTTTCACCTATAGCACTTACCATTAAACTTTGACTTTCCATTGCTCCAATACTTATTTGATGTATGCCCTATCTTACCACAATGATTACATGTAGGTTTCCTATTCTTTTGAGCTCCTTGCTATGAGGATTCACCTTGTTCAGTATAACTTAATCCAATCTTTCCATGATGTCTGAATTGAGTTTTCTCTATCAATTGATCCATGCTTACTTGTGAATTCATCATACTCTCATTGGTTTGTTTTTCAGTATTGAGATCATTTTGCAGTCTTTCATTTTCAGTCCTCAGATTGATAATTTCTTGATTTGAACTATTGATTTGATTTATCATATTTGCATGTTGAAGTGACAAATGATGGGTTTCTTTTTCTTTTTCTTCTAATCTTTTACTTAGAAATCTCTTATCTTCTTGTGTCATTTCTCTATCATTTTCTACTTGGTTCTTTTGTTCCATGACTTCACATATTCTAACTGAATGAATTTCTTGTTCTCTCTTCAACTTTCTGACTTCTTCATGTAAATTGAGATTTTTCGCAAGTAGGTCTTCAATGACCACATCAGCTTCTTCAAAACTTCTTTCTTTTCATAAATCATCAATTATTTCTTCTATGTAACGTTTGTCATTCATTTTCACTGCTAATTCTTTTCTTCTTTTCATGGAATGAGAGAGTTGCTCCTTGAGTTTTTTGATTTGATCCATGGCCACTTGTAGATCTATCTTTTCATTTTCAATGGCTTTCTCCAGTCTATATATTTCCATTGCCTCTAATCTTTTCTCAAGTGGATAAACTTTTAATAAGAGAACCTTTGCTCTGATACCAATTGTTGGAAATATATTGTAGGCTAGGTGACTGAGAGAGGGGGGTGAATCAGGAACCTATAAAAATTCATCACTTTTATCCTTTATTAGATTGACTAATCTAATTGCATGCATGGAACATAAAAGCAATAAACACTTGACACAATATTTTCTTACCCAAAAGCCTTCCAAATAGAAATTAAAACTGGGGTGGGGATGATACCCACAAGATTTAGAAATGCGGTAATAAAGTTGGTCGGTTAAGGCTTACAATTGACCACTTATGATGGTCTTCCCTATTAGGAGCAATAAAAGATGTTAGGTCCACCTTGTGAAAGGATTTATACAATACAGTAAAGTATGTACTCTATTAGGAGATTTGATAAGGACTGTTAGGTCCACCCGGTTAAAGGATTTGACTGATACACCTGTTAGGATGAATCAGTGAATGATCTTCTATGCAACTCTGATTTTCTTAATAAGATCCTTTGATGTAATACTAATCACCTGAATGTGATACATGAGTCTTTGATGTTCCTTTATACTTTTGTAGCCTTCTAATCAATCTGCCACTTCATTTTTGTATAAATGTTGTTCTGATGATTGAAATATTTCTTACTTGATAATTTGAATAAACAAAATGTCTTACATATATACCTTATCCAAATTAATTACCTCCACAAGTCAGCTACTTATCATATTAAATAGTATCCAAAAATATGTACTAAGTCAACCCAATGCTGATACTCGGGTCTAGTAATCCACTCACGTGATATACTGACACTTGGGTGACATAGTGAACTGGAAACTCTGGCACTCAGTTGAAACTGGGTGCTTGGGCCACATTGATCACTTAGAGATGGTATGAAACTCAGGTAACACTGGTGACTCAGGTGATACTATTTGGAACTAACTGCTCGGTTGACACTGCAACTTCTTAGCTCGGGTAACACTTCAAGTTGTTGGCTCAGTCAACACTGTAACCATATGAATGACTAACTGTTTTGGCACTAATTAACATGTCTTGCCATAAGGTCTACACACCTAAGTATAGGTTTTACAAAGAGTTCTGTTAAATCCACTTGGTTAAGAGATTTCTCTGTTACAAATATTAATAAGCAACAGTAAACTTTGATCTATAAATATAGAAACTACCTTTCCTTGTGTCAGATCCTTTATACTCAATTGATTACTGGCATCACATACTCCATTGATCTCTTTCTTAGACTATAGATTCTTCAATCTCTATTTCTTTGTTCTTCTTGGTAATTGTTGGTCTTCAAATCCTTCTTCTTTTTTCAATTTTCCAGCCTCTTTGTATTCATCATTATCTGTTTATTTCTCATTCTTTATATAGACACACTTTTGCCTCTTAGTCTCCTTAATTTTATTTTCCTTCATTTGCGCTCAATCGTTCGATCATCTTCTTCATATTTCAAATATCGGTAAACCATCTCACTTTTACCTCAAAACTTGTAATTTTCTTGGAACTCTTCATAATTAAGTTTAACCACTTGATCTTTGACTTAGATCTTCACATTGAATTTTCTCGTTCGTACATCTTGTAACAAATATCATTTAATTCATTTCCTCATCCATCTCATCATCGCTTCGCATTAAATTTGATCTTATCATCATTTATTATCAATATTTTGTACTCAGTAAAACTTGCTTTGCAACTCGGTAACTGACTTCATTCACTGCTCGGTGTCTACCTCAACTTCGATGCTCGGTGACTTGTGACCAAATTACATAACATTCTACTGACTGACTCTGTCTAGTTCGGTAAAATAACTCTTTCAGTCATGACTTTAATTCTTTGCAGTTTATGACTTGATCAATCAATTTTACTAATTTGATAACATTAAATATATAGTAGAAATCAATTATATCATCATTACTTCATCATTGTCTAATATGTATTTGTCACCCATTTAACTTCTCCTCATAAGATATGGTAACATAATAAAAATCAATTAATCAATTGCTTGACATCAATGACAAAACAATAACTGATCTAACCATTTCTATGATCATGATACTCGGTATCACTTGGTCTTCATCATCTCCATCAGATATTCATCAGTTAATCAACAAGCTATTCATGTTGCATACAAAATGGTAAAGGAAGATGCAAAATATAATCTTTGTGAAATGTTGAGGATTCAATTCTTTTTTAACATGGAGAAGGTCAAGAAAGATAAGAAGAACACATTCAAATATGGTTC
This sequence comes from Thuja plicata, assembly GCA_018584345.1. Classification (NCBI taxonomy): domain Eukaryota; kingdom Viridiplantae; phylum Streptophyta; class Pinopsida; order Cupressales; family Cupressaceae; genus Thuja; species Thuja plicata. The sequence goes on from MU224600.1 coordinate 4,787,612, forward strand.
ACTCTTGGTATGTATGTTCTTTTACTTGCAAAATCATTTTCCTAGAATAGGTCCTATTACTTGGTTAGAGGATTGACCGGTAGTAATGCAAATTAAGCAGTGTTTCAGGACTTTCGGAAATGATTTTAGTAAGGTTATGTGGGGTTACTTTAAATATTTTCAAGGGAAAATGCACTTAAGAGAAATAATCCCAATCTCTATTATTGAAAAGTATAAAGATGATATATATTTTCTAGTAGATACAAATATATGTATGTTTCAAGCAGTGCAACCTAGGACATGTTGGATACCAACTATGGGTTATAAAGTTGGTGGTGATTTAGTCACTATTCATTCTGATGTTCTATTGTCAAAACCAATTGATGCTTCAACACCTAGGTTTGGAATTGTGTATATATAAAGTATACCTTCATGAAATTAAGTTGTAATCTTTCAAGTCTATGGAAATAAAAGTACAATTTAACTCAAAGAATTGACAAAATAACATTTAGCATTCTATGGCTCTCTAACTAAGCATGCTAATGAAGCTCTCATCCTTAATATCCATTAGTGACAGTCCTAGAATGATAATTAATGTATGATGATGCCTAATCTAGCTCAAAACTCTCAAATTGCAATGCAATTCATTCAATTATGCTCTCAATTGCTCAAATTATGCTCTTGATAAAATTCTCTATAGTGTAGATGAAATTTCTCATGAATGTCTTGGATTCTTGATGCTCTAAAAATGCATGGTATTTATAGGATTTCTCAAGGGTAGGGGGTAGAGTTAAGTTGATCATGATCAAAGCATGGTTGAGTTGAAGGATTTAAATGGGGAGACCATTTAAATGGTGGTCTAAAAGGTTGGGAAAAAGAGACAAATTGAGTGGTGAGCATTTTAAAGATTAAAATGAGTGATCAAGATTGCAAAGTTTGGAGTGATCCATGTGGTTTCAATCCTTGCTTCTCATTGGCTCTTTGAATTCTTGTCTCCTTTGTTGAAAATTATAAGGATTTAATCAAATCAATTAATTAATTAAATTAGCCATGTAAGGGATTAGGTTGATTTTTATTTTTGATTTAAACTATACAATTAATTGATTAAATAAATTATATAGCTTTGATTTATCCCTTTTAGGCTTATATTTAATTAATTCATATATTTATTAATTGATCCTTTGATTTTATGTGATTTAGTCCCTTTTGATTGAATTAATCCATTTGATTTGAAAAATTGCCTTTTTTTATTAAATACACCTGACCAATTTTAGGTGTCTACAAATTTCCCTCTTTGAATTGATGTGCGAAGCGCATTGGTTCAAAGAAAATCGATGTCCTGATCTGATTGACTGATTTGATTTTATTGATATAATGTCTGATATGATAAACCTAATTTGATAACCTGATGCAAAATGAACTGCCTAATGTGAAACCCTGATTTGATTGACACCCCAATGATAATGATTGAAAATTTTAATGCCCTAGATGTGAATGATGCAGACTTGATTGATAGGACATTGCCCTTGATTTGAAAAGAAAACTTGATATGAATCCTTGATGTCAATATGATTTGGATGATTTCATTGATTTTGGGAAATTTTAATTTGTTTCCCGATAAAATCAATTTGAAAATTTCCTAGTTATGAGACAATTTGATGCCAATAGCTATGATGGAGAAAATGTCATTGATGTTTTAGATACGCTAATGATGTTTGGATATCACTTGATGTCATTCAGAATCACTTGTTTGATGTTGTATTGATGTCAATCTAATAGGATAGGTAGGTTGATGAATTGATTTGATAAATAGATAATTCGCTCTCAAGATCTAGAGAGAAAAACAAATCGATGCGCTCAAGATGAGAAAATAAATGATCGGATAAATGATTGACGTTAAATGATCAATTGGATGATTTGACTGATGGATTCTTGATTTGATTACAAAATAAAATTTTCTCTGGAAAACTGATGGTGGGAAGCTTATAGCTATGGACATTTGATATGATTCAAGTGTAGATATAGGTACGGGTGATGGACAGAGTTAGGTTTCCCCTAGATGATCAGATGGTTAGGTTGCCCCTAGGTAAGCAGATGCATAGTGATGATATCCTTGATGTAGCATTTGAACATTTGATAAATCATACATTTGATGATGTAACCATGATTAACTTTCACCCCCTTGATTAAGTAAAATCCCATAACAACTAAAATGCAAGACTAATCTATATGAATGCAGCTAACTGTCACTTTGTCTTTGCAAAAGAAATGCAAAAGGAGATATATTTTCATCATTGAGATTTTTGGAACCTTAAAAAGGTACAACCCTCACTGGTTAGATTTGCAAACCATGATTATATTAATACCTTCTTCGTTCAGATTTAAACAAAAAAAAAGATACAACACTCACTAGTGAGATATGGAAACCATGAGAATATGAATACCACTTTCCTCAGATTCAATGTTACAAGTAGATGTCAGCATTAAGATATGGAAGATCGAAATGACCAAGGTATCCTTTTGCGCAAATAGATAGATATTGAATCCCTTCCATATGCACAATGTCCTCTATGACTCTTTGATGGTCATGTATTTAGACAAAGTTGCATATTTCAATGAATCCATCATAAAATAGTCACATAGAAGTCAAGAAAAATGGCATGCTTTCATCATTCCTGATCTAGTTGAACATCATTGATTGGCTAGAAAGACATGATCAAGAAAATTTAATATCTCGTCAAAAACCATAGTGCTATTATTGTTGTATCCATATTTCAAAATAGAACTTCATCTATTTCAATCTGTTAGTTTTGTCAAATTTTAATCCTGATAATAATAAGTCAATGAAGGTTAAGGATTATGTCGAGTCAAGATCAAATGGGAAATTGAACAATGATGTAAATCAACGGTTTGAGTGTCTATTTGGTGTGGTTTGGTGCATTGATTCATGTGAATTGGTGCCTTTTTTTGAAATCCACTTATTTGGATTAATGCCCCAGTTGAAAAGAAATTGTTGAGCTTGGGAAAACTTCCAAAATATGACAAAAGCTCAGTGTATGCAAGATGTAGCTCAGAGACTTTATTAATGATTTTTAGATTTTTTTTTTTTTTTTTAGATTTTGATTTTTTGGATTTTTAACGATTTTTCACTTTTTCAATTTTTAGAAATTACCAACTCTCAAACAAGATCACATTGGCTTTCCCCCAATGTCTAGCAAGATATACAACATGATGGATGGATGAAAATTTTGATGTATCAGAAATGGATAGATAATGATGGATGAAGTGTGTGTGGTGAATGTAACCGTAGGACCATCTCCTCAAGATTAACCAAGCTAAGGAAAAATGATATAGCAATGTGAAGCACGTTTTGGATAAGAAATGAAAGCGAATGATGCAATGCTAGATAGAATATAGGATAATGACCTAATGTCATGAAAGTGGGTGGTCCAAAAGAGTGGATATGTCAAGAAGTTTTTGAACAAATTTTGCACTTTATGTTCTTCATTTTGATCAAGACCAAGGGTATATTTGGATAAGATGTGGATAGGATAGAATAGTTAGGATAAAGGAGTGATGAAGGCTATGAGGGAATGGTTTGGGATTATTACAAGACTGCTTAGGAATAATGACGGTGGATTCAGGATAAGAAAGATCATGATAGGGTAGGATGGATGCAACAAGTGAATAATTTTATGGAAAGGATAATGGATGTCAAGATACCTAATGCTAATGGATATGTTCAAAATTTTCAAGATCAAAAGTGAAATAATGAATATGGATGCAAGTGAGATAAATGGTAGGAAGATGGAGGATAACATGGATGAAACTTGCCCCCAAGTGTAGAGTGCAAGAGGGAGGAATTATGCATGATGCATGTTTACTAGGTTTTCATCATGGTACTTGTCCAAGGAGACACAAGAACTGGTTGTCACCATAGGATGAATTTATTTCTCTTTACTTTTGCTACCAAGACACCTGTTTACCAGGTTTTCACCAAGGCACTTTTTCTCTTTTTATCATTTTTTTTATTTTTTAGTATTTTTCAATATTTCCCAAACATCTGGATCTTTGAACAATGCTCTTCTGAAATATATTCTATAATAAACCATGGCTATGGCTAGGATGCTTAGAGATATTGATAAGGTGGTGACAAAGGATAGATATGGAGGATAAAGGTATATGGTAGTTAAGATTTTATGCCATAGATTGGATAAGAGGGATGGAAAGATGAAAAGTAGGTGTTGGATAATGGATATGAGGATAAGAAGCATGTATGTTGTGGATGGAAATGTTGGCAAGATCAAATTTGACACACACTTTGAAGGGTGGTGGAATGATGGAGGAACAATGGATGAAGGAGGTGAAGATGTAGCTAAGATAGTGGATTTTTGGAAATAGGAACCCAAACTAGACTTGGAAAGTGGAAAATATTTAGAAGGAGATGGATTGAAAGCCTTTGGAAGCTTGATTTTCAACTTTGATTTTTCTTTTGTGTGAAATTCTTTCAAAAGTGACTTGGAAATCCACATAGTCTTTGATTTTTCCTTCTTTTGTGATTCTTTGGAATGCATTTCTTCAATGAGGGATTTAGGAACCCACATTTTCTTTGATTTTTCTTTTTTCTTGGTGGACCTTTGTGGCCTTTTAAATATTTCATTTTTCTTTGTGGACCTTTGCAGACTTTTGGATTTTTCTTTTTTCTTTTCATTCACATGTTGATTAGGTTGGACATGGTGATCCTTACACACATATGGATCCTTAGATTTCTGATATTTATGTTGCACATCCAAATTGCTTCCAAAAGACTTGGGAATTGTGGATGAATAGGACTAATATGGAGGGTTCATATGGTTTAGTTTTTGGACATTCTTCAAGTATGTGTGCCTTCGTTGATCTTGATAAATGGTAGGGTAAGTGAGTGGAGAGATAGGGATGGTAGGAATGGTTGATGGAGGAATATATGGACCCAATACAGATGGAATGGATGAATACTTTAGTTTTGGGACATAGGAACCCAAAATGGATTTGGAGGATGGTGAAGGCATATGGTTGCATTTGAATGGATGGAAATAAGGTGTGAGAGGGATTTCAACATCTTTGGAATGAGCTGCATTTCCAAGGTTCTCATCTTTAAGATTTATCTTTATACCAATATGCTCATGAGTAGCCTTCATAGGAACAACTTTGATAGGATCAACTGAAGCTTGAAGGGATTTATTATCATACAATGGATTTGGAAGAATGATGGTTTCTTGAGGTGAATATGGAGGAGTATGATAAGTAAATTATGGGATACTTTGATGTTGACAAGGATCTTTAGATAGTGTAGAGGGGGTATTTTTCTCTTTATTTTCAATATGCTCATTGGAAATGGTGGATGGGATATCTTGATCTTTCTTGGGAAGTGAACAAAATATGGAGCTTGGAAGGAAACTTTGTTCTTGACCTGGAAGGATATCAACTTGGAAGAAATGAAAGGGTGCAATGGGATCATCATTGGATTATATGGATATGAGACCTTCATCAAATATGGTAGGAGATTGTATAACTTATTGATCTTGATCTTAATTGATACTTTTTCCTTCACACTTTAGATTATCCTCTTGACATGGATCCACTTCTAAGGACAATGTATGAGTTTGGGTATGCATGGGGGATTCTTGGAGGAATGATGTGGGATCCTTTTGAATGAGTATACTAGGCATTGAAGCACATGAAGTTTTTGGGTCCATGACCCTTGAGGCATGGAAAATATTTGTAGAAGGATGTAAGTTAGCTTGGGTTTCTTTTAGAGGTAGCCCTTGAGGGTAGACATAACTAGCATGAAAAGCATTAGGTGCTTTGTTCAATGGAGGTATTTTGGATAGCTTTTCTTCTTTAAGAGATGAATGAATGGTGGAAGAAGTAGAAGTTATAGGAGATTCATTACTAGACAAAGGTTTATTCACTTGATCAAAGATAGGATGGTCATGAAGTTGTTCTTGATCAAAGATGGGTTTTTTGTGCTTAAATGCCTCTTTGTTTGAAGAAGATGCAGATATAGATGGCTCATGTTCATAGAGAAAAGAAAATATTGATCTAATGATGGCTTGTTATATGATGTATCCTTTTATTTTTCCTCGTCCTTCTTTAAGGTTTATGTTTCATAATTATGAGGAAGCTTAACTCCTAATCGAGCTAAGTGTAATAAATATGGTTCTTTATCCCTCTTCAAAATTTTGTCCATGACTTTGAGAAATATGGGATCTTGGGATGACTACTCAACTTCCTCTTCATTTTCTTCTTCATCTTGATACCTATGGAAATTTTGATCTTTTTTTCCATAGGATTGATTCATGTTTCAAATAGATTCGTCATCATAGATATTTGAAGGAATTTGATCTATCTGATAGACTGGACACAAAGTACTCCAAAAAGGGTATCCAAATGTGTTTTCAAAATTCTTCCAAACCCTTGGGAAATTCCCCTATTTTACTATCTCAGTTTGTATGCATGACTTTGCTTGATGGTACGTGATACTTTACTGTTGCTTACGCGCTTACTAGAAAGTTGTTACGCGCAACTTTAGGATATAGCACAGGACATTTAAATATTATCATGTGGCACTTCACAGTTGTATGAGACACTTGGAGAGTGACTACGTGCAACTTCAAATATGGTACACACCACTTGGGTTGTTTAGGTTCCACAGGAATGTTTACACGCGTGAAAAGAATAATTTTACGCATCACTTAACTGGGTAAAGTTATCTGTCACTGTTTTTGATGAAAAAAAATTTAAAACTTTAATGTTTGTGTTCAAATTTCCATGATGTTCTTGTTTCAAAATTTAGAAACAACCACAACACAAATATAAAAAATTGTTTCTAAATCCTAAACAACACGAAGTGTATGTTCTTGGATGTTATAATAGATCTAAACAAGAAAATATTCCAAGCAAGCTACCTAAAGTCAAATTTGGCTCTTAATCATGGCTTTACAAGGTAGGTTTGGTACTTTATCCAAGTTTGTAAATTTAAATCCATTCAAACAAAGGAAAATTCTCTTATAATCTCATTACAAGGGCCTCCCACATGCATAAAGACATGATTTTGTGCAATCTTGTAGGACTACTAGAGGAGGTGAAGATTCTTAACACTTATTCGTCACTCGATCCTTTTGAGGATGAATGCATTTATATTATAGTGGGTCAGATGTTATCATGGCTAAAGTGATTGTCTCCCACTTGGGTCGTTCCCTCTCACCGTTCTTGTAAGGCTATTCTTGAGAGGCAAGCCCTCTAAATCTCTATCATGTTTATATGGAAATCAATAATGAACTAAGTCAAGCAGGTTGGGGAATTTGATTCACTGAAAGAGTGAAGAGCATATCCCTACTACTTTTCTTAATTCCAAACACTTCAAACGCAAATTGTAAATTTTGAGCCTCTTGACAAGGATGTTTTTAGAAATTAAATGTTTGGTTCGTTACCACCTTTCTTGCTATCACTCAAATCCAGCACTTTTGGCTTTTTGATCAACTTTGAAAAGTTGAGAGCATACACCTAATGTTTTCCTTGAATGAACAATAATAGGATCTAATTGTCTAGATTTAAAAATTGAAATTTCCACAATTTAATCAAGTGCAAGATTGTTTATAAAAATGCCTTTTCCATGTAGGTAGCAAAGGCTACGTGCATTTTTGAGTATTTTGCCTTGATTTTGAACTCACCTAGTGGAAATCGTTCCCTCTCTGTCTCCTCCAACAACGTTAGTCAACAGAACCAACAAAATGAAGAAAAATTAAACCAAATTGCCAACAAATTCAAGCTCCTTTTCAAATTTTACAAGAAATGATGTTTTAAGGAACTTAAGAAATGAAATCAATTTAAAGTTGGAAACTTTCATTTATAAGCATTACTAACTTTGACAAAATTTTCATATAATGCTTCTTTTTCTAAACTATCCAAAATAATGGCATTAAAGGTTTCCTTTGCATTTTTTTTCAAGAGTCACCTCTATATTCTCCCTTTTGATCCTTTGTTTGGGTTTCTGGACCTTCGAATGCCTGTTCATCTACTAAAAAACCAAAATACAACATTAATAATTCTAATTTTTTTAATCTGCAACTAAAAAAACATAGAGGACGACAAGTGTCATTTAACAGCTAGTACGCGACACTTTACTGATGTCTACACGCAACTTTAAAGTAGTCTAAGCGTTATTTGACAAGTTACTACATGTAACTTTAAGCATTGACAGGCGTAAAATAAAATGCACAGGCGTGACAAAAGAGCAAAAAATGTGTGATAAGAAAGCTAGCACATGATAGAAGAAATGTTTTAGGTGTGATTTGACTCTTTGTACGTGTGACTTTGTAGTCAAAGGCGTCACTTCTATCTATGTACACGATGAAAGAACCTATTTTAGGTGTGAGTTTACTGGTTGTATGCGTGAATATTTATTTGATAGGCATCGCTTTGCCTACAACCTGCAAAATAGATAAGAAAAGATACAAAATATGCAAAAATGGATGAAAAATAGATATTAGAGGCCTAAAGCCCCACGTTGGATGACATTTGTGTATATATAAAGTATACCTTCATGAAATTAAGTTGTAATCTATCAATTCTATGGAAAGAAGAGTACAATTTAACTCAAAGAATTGACAAAATAACATTTAGCATTCCATGGGTCTCTAACTAAGCATGCTAATGAAGCTCTCAGCCTTAATCTCCATTAGTGATAGTCCTAGAACGAGAATTGATGTGTGATGATGCCTAATCTAGCTCAAAACTCTCAAATTGCAATGCAATTCATTCAATTATGCTCTCAATTGCTCAAATTATGCTCTCAAATGTTATGCTCTTGATAAAATTCTCTATAGTGTAGATGAAATTGCTCATGAATGTCTAGGATTCTTAATGCTCTCAAAATTCTTGGTATTTATAGGTTTTCCCAAGGGTAGGGGGTAGATTTAAGTTGATCATGATCAAAGCATGGTTGATTTGAAGGATTTCAAATGGTTTCAAATGGGGAGACCATTTAAATGGTGGTCTCAAAGGTTGGGACAAAGAGACAAATTGAGAGGTGAGGATTTTAAAGATTAAAATGAGTGATCAAGATTGAAAAGTTTGGAGTGATCGATGTGGTTTCAATCCTTGCTTCTCATTGGCTCTTTGAATTATTTTCTCCTTTGTTGAAAATAATAAGGATTTAATCAATTCAATTAATTAATTAAATTAGCCATGTAAGGGAATAGGTTGATTTTGATTTTTATTTAAACTATACAATTAATTGATTAAATCAATTATATAGCTTTGATTTATCCCTTTTAGGCTTATATTTAATTAATTGATATATTTATTAATTGATCCTTTGATTTTATGTGATTTAGTCCCTTTTGATCGAATTAATCCATTTGATTTGAAAAATTGCCTTTTGATTTGATTAAATATACCTGACCAATTTTAGGTTTCTACAGGAACCTATGAAGATTCATGATTGAAAATTAATAGTCAATTAAGAGCACTGGTAATCCAAAGGAAGATTAGGGAAAAAGTTGAAAATATAGCCAAAATGAGTAAAATAATACTAGAAATGATGATACAACTTAGAAATAAAATGGAGAGTAAGGAGGCAGGCACATCTGCTACTGTAGAAGTCAAGGATACTGAAGTTTAAGTTGAAGACATTACACCTGAAAGAGTAACTAGAATTTCAGTACTAAAACAAACTAAATCTACATCTACTACTCCCATTTTTACTAAGCAAGAAAAGGAGTCACTTGAGACTATTCAAAAAACTTACAGAAGAAAGAAAGCAATGACATCGGGCTATAAAGAGTCAAAGAGTAAGAAAGGAGGTAAGGAAAAGGTTGAAGAAGAATAAGTTGAAACTAAATCTAGGTAGGAACAAAAGTAATTGAGAGCTAGTGGAAAGAAGTCTACTATAGTAGGAAATTCTACAAAGGAAACTAACAAAGTTTATAATAGTGTTATTCTTGGCAATGTTGTTAAAGATATTAAGGAATATGGAAGAATGACAGAAGTGTGGACTCAATTTGATAAATTTTACAATGAAGAGAAAAGAAAGATATAAGATGCAGTTGTAGAAATTTTACACACTTTTTGCAAAGCACTGAGTGAACTATTTAAGGCTATACCTAAGGAACTGTACAAGGCAGTTGCCCAAATATGGAGAGAATCTTTGAATATTGATAGAATAATGGTGGAACAAGATATTTCACTTTTGCAACCTGAATTAACTACAGAAGAGGTAAAGTTGATTGTTAAAGCAAGGTGAGGAGAATTTAACACAAGGGACAGAGTTACAAGAATTCTCATTAGTGAAATACAATCGGTAAGAGATGAGATAGCAGATTTATGGATAAAGTTAGTAAAGTCTAAGACTGAAGTTGAAGACAAAAAAATAGAAGAGAAAGGAAAAGAACAAGAGACAAAAAATGAAGAAATTAATGATGTCATATGTAATGTTATCTTTGATCTCCTAGATCAGATAGAGAACATTTATATTTAAACTGGTGTTGAAGTACCTAAAGAGAAGATTGATGAGGAAGCAAAAAAATAGAAAGGTTAGGGACTTAAGGATGATGAAGATATACTTTCAGTGAAGAGGAAGGTAGATCTAACCATTGAACATAGCATAGTGAAGAAGAGAAAAACAAAGAATTCAACTAGTTCTGAGGAAGAAAATGAAGGAGAACCTGAAGATCAAGAAATTCAAACAACTATTGATATTACTCAGATGAGTCCTAAGGAACTGTTGAAAATGTCTGATAAGATTAAGGAGAAAGAAGAAAGGGATAGATTGAAGGGAAAGAAAAAGAAGGTAATAATATTGAAAGGAGCCAGAAACATTATTAGGAATTTAGTACCTAATGTGGGATATGAAAAACAAGATAATCCAATTGATCAACTCAGTATATTGGTCAAGGTTATTTTTGATCAAGTATCTGACATGGAGAATGCACCAATGTTGTCCATGAAATAATATGAGAAGATATGAGCTAATAAGTTGAGAGAGATTATTTTAGTTGATACAGAGTCACTTATAGTTCAAGTGAATAAGGTGAAGGAAATCCTACAACATATAGAATAGATACTTGTAAAATTTTCTAAGTTTACAACTTTTACAGAAGACCTGGAGAAAAAGAGAGATGATGCTCAACTGGAGCTTAATACTTTGATTGCAAATTCTGATCCCATTTCTATTTCAGCATTAAAATTTAGTGGTAAGGTCGAACTGATTACTCACACAGTGAGGAAGTTGCAAAGTGAACATTATACAAAATAATTACACTTATGGAGATGCAGACCTATTTTTTCCCCACTATTGATATTATGCAACAACATGTGATAAATTCATAGAACACACTTAGTCCACCAGCGGTGATTAATTAGAATGAATTGGAAGGATTAGCATGATCATTTATTAATGGGAAAATTATGTCTATGGAGTGTTTACAAGAGTCATGGGGGAAGACATCAAAGACTGTAAAGACAAACTTCAAGGATGCCTTTGACAGAATGTAATTTTAATATATAATTATTTTTCATTGTTGAAAAAAAGGGCGAGAATGTGTAGAGAAAAATGAGTAGAGAAAGATGTGTGGATAATGAGTGGAGAGGATGTATAGAGAAAGGGGGGTATAAGTCTTACAGAGTTATGCAAATCAAAAAAAATTTCCATCAATGCCAAAGGGGGAGATTGTTGGAATTATGGTAGTTTTGGAGGAGATATGAAGATCGGTCATGAGTTGAGGCATAATTAGTTTTCATTGATGGAAATGTATTGAGTTACCATGATTGCAGTGATTGGTAAGAACTATACATGATCGGTAAAGGGAACTTCAACTATGTATGTTGACAAGTGTTTAGGAAAAACAATATCAGACACAAAATGAGGTAGCATTCGATTTAAGGAAATATTCAAGTTTCGCGATCATAAATATAGCTTGTACATGATAAGTGGAATCCTTGATTCCAACCGCAATATTTTATATCAAGTTTTGAATTAATTATGTTTTGAATGAGAAGGCAATTTACCTATTTGATCACCAATCAGAGTTTCATATTAATTTGATTTAGGTGGTCAATCTGAGGCCAAAATATTAGTTTTAATTATTGGTTATACATTTGAGGATGACATGTTAGATGTTGTTGAAACTAATTTCAAGGAGGTTGGCTAATCTTTTCAGCCAACTATGGTGGAAGGTTCTAGGTTTTGTGTGACCTAATGATAGTATATATAAGGAGCACTAAATCATTTGATTTAGGGTTTTGATCATATTTTCAGATTGGGAGATCACAAATTGAAGGAGCAGAGATCAGTTTAGTGTTTGAAAGGAAAGGACTAGAAAAGATCTGAAATGAAATTAGTTCCATTCTACATATCAAGATATATTTTTGTTCCCTAATAGTTGTATCAGGTTAAATCCCTTAACTAGGTTTTTATTTTTAAATCCTTTAACAATGTAACTTATTTATTGAGGTTTGAAATCCTCTAGAGAGGTAGATCATAGCTGATCTTTTTGTACTCCTAATAGTGTACTGGTTATTGGAAGTACAATTGAAACAATTTTTATATTGTCATTGATGTCAAACCTTAACTGGTAAGACATTTTCTATCTTGTAAAGTGTCATATCAATTAATTGGTGAAGAACATTTGAAAAGGAGAGATAACAAGAAGACTTGGTGAAATGGCTGAGTTATGTGAAACTACAATGGGTACTTGATGATATTGCACCTTGACAAGGTAATATATTGTTTATTTTAAGTCTAAGTGAAGTTTGGATGACTACAAGATTAGTCTTGACCAAGTAATAGAGCAGAAGATTAAGGAACTTATGTATGTGTCGAGTGATGCGAGTGTCGAACCGAGTGCCAGTACATGCCGAGAAAATTTAGTGTCAACTGAGCGTTAGTAAATTACTGAGTTATCTAGTGATGACCGAGCAGAAGAACACAGTGATGACCGAGTGTCAGTATTTTGACAGTTTGAGAGAGATGTAAGATCCCAGCTAACATAATTGATTTTCTTGGGATATGTGAAGTGTATTTAAGATAAGGATGATTGTTGTGGAGAATTAAATGAGCATATAATATATATTTAACAATTTTTTTATGTATGATTTCAAGGAGTTTTAGGATGTATTCTACAATGTAGATAGAAACAAAATGTTGGAAGGATTTGTTGGATTTGACCAAACCCTAAGATCTACAGTGATGATTAAGCAGAAAAATATTGAGCTACCTGATCGGAGAGGTATAAGATTAACCTAATTGTAGGTTATGTATGTGAGTGGTATGAGGTTAATTTAGTTGATTGGTAAAATCTAAGCAGAAGGAAGAAAAGGCTGAAGAGAGCAGTACAGGAATGCACAGTGGTGATTTATTGAAGGATTTCTGAGCAGATCTGGGTGATAGAAATGACAATGAGGGCCATTCATTGAATTAGCATTTGAACTATAATTGGATCTATATTTGCAAAGTAAGTTGTATGTTTCAGATCACAATTTTTTGTTACTTTCTAACCATTGTATCAGTTGCAAAATCCTTTTAAACAAGGTTGACCTAACAGTCATATTGTTAAATCATTTAACCAAGGTGAAATTTTAATGGAATGGTCTGATCCCTCTAACAAGGATCACTTTTAATAGGGTGATTAAATCCTTTAACTGGGTCACATTTAACAGTGTGTATTGTAACCCTTAACTGGGTTGGCTTTTCACATAGCTCACTTTAGAAGAGTGAAAAATTGGTAGCATGTTACTGGTGGTTTTTCCATATTGGGTTTCCATGTTAAATCCTAGTGTCATACTTGTGTGAATTTTATTTGATGTATTGTATTGTTAAGAGTTTTATAATCTGCAAGTTGATTACATTAGGACAGTAAACTGCAAGTTTATATTATTGATCATGTTCTATAGAGACCAAGTGGATTACTGAGTGGATCTGAGTTGGTTGAAGTGTTTGAAAGTTCACTTGGTACATCTGGACCTAGGATAACTGATCCACCCCCCTCTCAATTATTTTGAATCATTCTAACAATTTGTATCAAAGCTTTGTGGTGCTTATAGAGAAAAAATTGAAGGTACTTGAAGCTAAAGATCAAGATGTATAAAAAGGAGGTACCAAGGTTGAACAAAGAGAACTTACCTTCATGGAAAGGTTTGATGAACTTACACCTAGCTAGAATTGGAGATGTTGCAAAATATTATGTGGAAATGATTACATAATAGTGCCTATTGTTATGGCAGCACAAAGGATGAAATAAAAACAAGAACACAACCAAGCAATGTTGGAGATTGCATCAACCCTAAGCTGTCTTGAATTTGAAGATATAAAAGATTGCAAAACTGCAAAAGAAATTTGGAATACACTAGAAACTATCTTTGGAGGTGATACAAATGTACTGAGAGCCAAATCTAAAATCTTGAGAGGTCAATTTGATGAAATAAGAATGCAATATGGTGAAACTATTGTTCAACATTGTAGCCAAGTTAAGGAGGTTGTAAATGCTATTAGAGGAGCTAATGGAACTATTAGTGATGATGCTATTATTAGCAAGGTATTGAGAACCTTACTTCTTATATATGTTATTAGAGTATCTACTATACAAGAACTAAGATGTACTTATGGTAACAACTTAACACTGGAAGCTCTAGTTGGTAGACTTACTACTTTTGAAATGTCAAATTTTGATAATTTCATTCCTCTCCATGTTGATTTTGCATTCAAATCATAATTGACTCTTCCTAAATCAAAGAAATGAAAAGAAAGATATCTGAATAGAGAAAGGGACACTTTTGATGAAGAACTTGAAGCACTTATGGCTAGAAGACTACCGAGAGGAAGAGGAAAATTCAAAGGTAAACTTCCTATAAATTTTTTTTCATGTAATAATGTTGGCCATATTGCAGCGAGATGTCCTGACAGGAATGACAAGGATGAGAGAAGAGAAATCAAGTTAGAAGACAAAAGGGATGACAGATATTTTACAAGGTATAAGGACTATAAGTAAAAAGGTAAGAAATATTTCTATATTGTGATATTGCTATCAGGATTCAACTGTGTAGTTTTTGAGTCAAACTCATTGACCCATAATTCATGAGTAGTGGTTCACATGAACCCATCTCTCATGAGAATGAATGGAACACTTAGCACACTTAGAAACTGATAGTGAATCTGATATATCTGATGATAGTGATATAGAAGTTGTTTATGTTGCTATAAAATATTACTATGATGAAGATGAGAAAATTGCACTTATTTCATATATGAGTAAAGGTGATAGATGGATAATTAATAGTGGTTGCTTACATCACATGACTGGTGATAAAACTAAATTTGAAACCTTAAACTACCGCAAAGGTGGTAGTGTTAAGTTTGGTAATGATAAACCATGTCATGTGAAAGGAAAAGGATCAATAAAATTGATTGATAAGATTACATGTGACAATGCCTATTGGTTTGAAGGACTACAATTTGATTTTTTGAGTGTTTCTTAGTTGAATACTTCTAGATACCAAGTTGAGTTTCATCACAAAAAAGCTAAAATCTGTTATGCCACTGGTGAACTGATTGGAAGTGGAGAACAAGCAAGAGGTAGTTTGTTCTATCTAGATTTATCTGATGAGACATGTTTGTTTGTAAAATATGATGATATATGGTTATGGCATAAGAGGTTATGTCATGTGAACTTTGACAATTTGGTAAACATTAGCAAGATGAAAATAGTAAGAGAGTTACCAAGATTGAAGAAACCTGATAATGTTATGTGTAAGCAATGTCCGTTGGGAAAAATGACAAAGTCTAGTTTTAAGAGAAAAACCTATACTTCAAATAATGTTTTGGAATTGGTTCATACTGACCTTTGTGGACCTATTGGTGTACAAAGCTACCAAGGTGATAAATATTTCATACTGTTTTTTGATGATTACTCTAGAATGATGACTTTAATGTTTCTCAAAGAAAAAATTAATGCTTTTCGATTGTTTAAGTGGTATTTGGAAAATTTTGAAAAAGAGACATGTAAGAGCTTGAGATGTCTGATATTTGAAAGAGGAGGAGAGTTTATATATAATGAGTTCAACCTATTCTACAATGATAGAGGAATTAAAATACATGTTCTTTCTCCAAGGACTCTCCCACAGAATGGCATAGCCGAGAGAAGGAATAGATCAACAATAGATTGTGGTAGAACATTGATGATAGAAAATAATGTTGCACAAAAGTATTGGAGAGAAGTTGTAAGTACAGTAGTCTATACCTTGAACCAAGTACAAGTCAAGAAAGGTACCAATATTACACCTTATGAGTTATGGTATGGTTATGCACCTAATGTTAAATATTTCAAAGTTTTTGGGAGCAAATGTTATATACTGAAGGAAAATAGAAATCAAAAACTTGATGCTAAGAGTGATGAAGGCATATTCCTAGGTTATTCCACTAAGAGAAAAGTGTATAAGTGTTTGAATTCTAAAACTAACAGATTTGTGGAAAGTGAAAATGTTAGAATTGATGAATATGCAGAAAAGAATGAAGTGGAATGCAAGACCTAAAAATTAAAGATCTTTTATTTATAGGCATGAAGGAGAGCCCAGCAGTGTGCCTGAACCTGAAAGAAACAATTGAACAACATAATGATTTTTTCATGCAATAGCAAGAAAATGTTGAGTACAGAAAGACGTTGTCGAGCATCAGGAGGAAACTGTCGAGCAATCTGAGAATAAAACTGAGACACAAAATGAACCTAAAATTAACTTTGATGATGAATCTGAGGATGAACAACAAGAGAAAAGGAGACCAAAGCCTACACTAGAAAATTATGTAAGAAGACATCATAAACTAGATAAAATTATTGGAGATAAAGATTCAGAGGTCATGACAAGAATAAAAATGAAAAATTAGACATGCTTATTATGTGAATTTGAGCCAAAATCAGTGAAATATGATTTGGGTAATGAAGATTGGATACATGCCATGAATGAAGAGATTGAACAAATTGAGAAGAACAAAACCTAGACACTAGTACCTAGACTAAAAGACAAGAATTTCATTGGAACAAAGTGGGTATTTAGAAATAAGCTGAATGAACATGGAGAATTTATACAAAATAAGGCCAGACTTGTATGCAAAGGTTATGCACAATGAGAAGGCATTGGCTATGGTGCGACATTTATCCCAGTTGCTAGATTGGAAGGAGTTAGAACATTGTTGGCTAATATAGCTTACAAAGGATTCAAAGTATATCAAATGGATGTCAAATCAACATTTCTAAATGGAATACTAGAAGAAGAGGTATACATTGAACAAGTTGAAGGATTTGTTGATTCAAGCAAGAAGAATATGGTTTTCAAGCTACATAAAGTAGTGTATGGATTGAAGCAAGCCCCCAGAGCATGGTATGAGAGATTACATAATTACTTAGTCAAGAATTAAAAAATTTAAAAAATTAGTCATGTAGGTGCATATTCTAGCTGCATAGCCATATTCCCGATTGCATAGCCAGTTTCATTTATTTTCTTGTGCCACATTAAACGTGTCATCCCATTGATGTTGATTAAACATTGTTTGGTTTCTGGATGAAACTCGACAAAGTATGGGTCTTTCATTCAGAAACCAAACAATGTTAAATCAACGTCAATGGGCTGGCACATTTACTGTGGCACAAGAAAAGAAAGGGAACTGGATATCCAGTTAGGAATATGGCTATGTAGCCAAAAATATGCACCTACATGACCAATTTTTTAAATTTATTAATTAAATTAAAAATCATAGAACTTTAGACTGGATTTCCAAGGAAAAATGACAATATTAATATGTACTTAAAGTCTAAGAAAGGTAAAGGGATATTGTTAGCTGAAATATTTTTTGATGATATCATATTTGGAGGACAAGATGTTTCATGCCAATTATTTGTAAAAGAGATGCAAACTGACTTTGATATGTCTTGTTTGGAGAGATCAAATTCTTTGTTGGTTTGCAAGTATATCAGATGAAGAAAGGTATCTACATTACACAATCTAATTATATCAAGCAGATGCTAAAAAAATTTGGCATGGAGGACTCTAGACCTGTAAGTGCTACTATGGCTACTAGACAAAAACTATCAAAGATTGATGAGACAGATGAAGTGAATCAAACCCTGTATAGATCAATGATTGGAAAACTACAATATGTTGTCCACAGTAGACTAGATATTGCATTGGCAGTTAGGATTTTTGCAATATTTTCTACAAATCCTAAAGATAGTCACTTGATGTCAGTGAAAAGGATTCTGAGATATTTGAAAGGAACAGAGGACTATGGATTATATTACAAGAAGCATGAGAATTTTGAGCTGAAAGTTTACACAAATATGGATTGGGTAGGTAATGTTGATGACAGAAAGAGCACTTGTGGTGGTGCATTATTTTTAGGAAAGAGATTAGTCTCTTGGACAATAGAGAAACAAAACTATATTTCTCAATCAACAGTAGAGGCTAAATATGTCGCAGCAGCAGTGAATTGTTCAAACATAGTTTGGATCGAGAAATTGTTGAAATGTATGAAGGAAGAGATCACATAACCATTTGTTATTTTTTGTGATAACACTAGTGCTATTAATATTTTAAAGAACCCTATGATGCATACAAAGGCCAAGCATATTTCTATCAAGTATCATTACTTGAGAGAGATGGTACACGACAAAGAAGTAAGACTTGAATATGTTAATACAAAGGAATAGTTGGCAGATATATTTACTAAGACTTTACCTAAGGATGCTCATGAGTATATAAGAGGCAAATTAGGGGTGATTCCCCTATCTAAGGCTAACTAATATCATATGGAGTGGTTGCATCAAATATATTACATAGAATATCTGATAGGTTGATGTAAAAGGTGGTCACACTTTAGGAGTTTCCTAAAGTTGTGAAGTATTAAGAAAAAGATGTTGATCAGTCATAAGAAAGATGACAGAGGGGGCATAGAATTCATAAACCTAACATAGAGATATCTACATGATGAAGATGTATGTCTTTGGCATTGTTGTCAAAGAGGGAGAATTAGACATTAAAACATTGAGGGAGATATACTAAGGAAGATATGTCAAAGAGGGATAATTACACTGGAACTATAGTATGAGGAATATATTCAGAGATAAGCTACAGAGAGAAAATCTATCCAAGAGGGAGAAAATATTTGTATTTGAGAGAATCAAAATGAAGCTAAGGACATTAATGAAAATCTATTTATAGAATGTACTTTTTGGATTGTTTGGTAACCTTGCATATGTTGTTTGTTTGCATGTGTTTTCCATCAATGCCAAAGAGGGAGATTGTTGGAAACTACAATTGAAACAATTTTTTTATTTCCATTTATGTCAAACCTTAACTAGTAAGATAGTTGCTATCTTGTAAAGTGTCATATCAATTGATTGGTGAAGAAGATTTGAAAAGGAGAGATAAAAAGAAAACCTGATGAAATGGTTTAATTATGTGAAACTGCAATGGGTACTTGATGAGATCACACCTTGACAAGGTCATATATTGTTTATCTTAAGTCTAAGTGAAGTTTGGATGACTACGAGATTAGTCTTGACTGAGTAAAAGAGTAGAAGATTAAGGAGCTTATGTATGTGCTGAGTGATGTGAGTGTCAATCGAGCGCTAGTAAATGCCAAGAAAATTTAGTGTCAACCGAGTGTCAGTATTTACCGAGCATCAGTAAATTATTGATTTTTCTAGTGATGACCGAGAGGAAGGACACAGTGATGACCGAGTGTCAGTATTTTGATAGTTTGAGAGAGATTTGAGATCCCAGCTGACATAGTTGATTTTCTTGCGATATGTGAAGTGTATTTAAGATAAGGATGATTTTTGTGGAGAATTAAATGAGAATTTAATATATGTTTAACCATTTTTATGTATGATTTCAAGATTGATTTTTAGGATGTATTCTACAATGTATATGGAAACAAAATGTTGGTAGGATTCATTGGATCTAACCAAACCCTAAGATCTATGGTGATGATTAAGTGAAAAAATATTGAGCTACTTGATTAGAGAGGTATAAGATTAACCCAGTTGAAGGTTATGTATGTGTGTGGTATGAAGTTAGTTCAGTTGATTGGCAAAATCTAAGCAGAAGGAAGAAAATTTTGAAGAGAGCAGTATAGGACTGCATAGTGGTGATAGCTTGAAGGATTTCTGAGTAGATCTGAGTGATAGAAATGATAATGACAGCCCGTCAGTGTTTAGAATTTGAACTCTAATTGGATCTATATATTCAAAGTAAGTTGTATGTTTTAAATCACAATTTGTTGTTACTTTCTAACCATTGTATCAATTGCAAAATCCTTTTAAACAAGGTTGACCTAACAATCATATTGTTAAATCCTTTAACCAAGGTGACATTCTAAAGGAATGGTCTAAGCCCTCTAACAAGGATCACTTTTAACAAGGTGATTAAATCCTTTAACTGGGTCACATTTAACAGTTTGTATTGTAACCTTTAACCGGGTTGGATTTTCACAGAGCTCACTTCAGAAAAGTGAAAAATTGGTAGCATGTTACTGGTGGTTTTTCCATATTGGGTTTCCACATTAAATCCTAGTTTCATACTTGTGTGAATGTTATTTGATGTATTGTATTGTTAAGAGTTTTATATTATGTAAATTGATTAAATTAGGATAGTAAACTGCAAGTTTATATTATTGATCATGTGCTATAGAGACCAAGTGGATTACTGAGTGGATCTGATTTGGTTGAAGTGTTTTAAATTTAAATTGGTATATCTAGACCTAGGATAACTTATTCACCCCCCCCCCTCTCATTTATTCTAAATCATTCTAACACTGATCACTCCGAACAAGGTGAACCCTCAGAAAGGGTATTTGTAGCTCCTAAGAGGGAAAACTCATTTACTGCAGGATTGGGCTTGTGGGTGTCATTCCCACTGTGGTTTTTTTTCCCTCTTACAATGGTTTCCAGAATAAAATATATGTGTTATGTGTGTTGATATTGTGGATGCTTGATATTGTTAATTGTTATTTGTTTACTTCAGTTATATGCTTTGTTGTTTGGAAGTTAATAGTGCAGTTACTTATATTGGTGGTTGATTTTTTTCATTACCTATTTGTACTAGTTCACCCNCCCCCCCCCCCCCCCCCCCCCCTCTTAATCATAATATTTACAACAATTTATTCTCTCCTCTCACTCCTTAGGGTGAACTTGAGTGCACCAGAAATAAGTGGTCTTATTTTTCTTTTATTAGGAGGTATGGCTATGAATTTCATCACCTTAAGGGATGACCTCAACTATCATGCTATGGTGGAGTATAAATAGTAGGAGGTGAATTGAATCTTTGAAGTAGAACATTATCAATCTTGGCTAAGCCCCAAATAAATTTATACATTTAGGGAGTGAAGGTGGATATTTGGGTTACCATCTCCTTCTAGCTATTTGGTATTATTATCTTTCATCTATGGATATGGCCTCAAGTACCTTAGGTATATAGAGAACATCCCTTAGTTGATCTTTTAAATCCTAGTTGAAACTTTTTTTTCCATGTTTTCTTGTGTTTCCTTTTGACTACAAGGAATTCTGATCCCACTTGAGTAGGCTTATTGGTGTGTCTTATGTGTTTGAATGTTTAGATTGTCTTCCCCACTTGAAACCAAAAGGCAGACACGTCATCCAAATTGAGCCTTAGGAATTTTGTAATATGCATCATTTCATTTTAAACTTTCATATTAAATTAAAAAATCCAAAAAAAAAATAAAAGCCAAAAATAAAATAAAAACATAAAACTCAAAAGTCCAAAAAAAACATATTTCAAAAAATTAAAAAAAGGTTGTTTAAGTCTGCATGTCCTCCAAGTCAAGCTTTACACATCATCTCCACATCAACCTTTCCATCAATAAACCTCACCATCATCACACCTTTTATCATAATCATAATCACCCCCTTAATCATTTCAATCATTCATCCTACCCCTATAATACTTAATCATTCTAATCATCATCTCCTAATCATCCATAATATTCCTAATCATAAGCTTAATCCAATCCAACCATCTATCTGACCCCAATCATCCCTAATAATATTCAATATCCTATTAATTATTAATCTTTATTATCTTGTCTTAAACATCTATAATCGTTCTAATTATCTCCCTACCCATCGTAATCATTCCCTTCATCTGATTTATTCACATTCTTCTTAATTATATTTATTCATCCATCTTACGTTAATCATCCATAATCCATCCATAATCTATCATTTAGGACCCTAATCCTAGCTAATTGGCCTAATCCAATCAAGGTACCAATCCTCATCCTTTTCCTAATCATCCTTCATAATCCACATCAACATCCACTTCCTTAATATCATCATTCATAATTCTTCTTTCATCTAATCTCATAATCATATCCTAATCCAATCTTGTCCACATAAAACTATTATACCAAACAATTAATCCAATCCATCTACCCCTTCATCCAAACCCAATTATTCATTAGTCATTCACTTCTCTCAAAACATCCCTCATTCATCTTCTAAAGCTCATCCATTCTCAATCCCATTCTTTGTCCATGTCATCATCTAATACAAATTCAAAACCCACATCTAAACATCATGAATATGGATTTTTTTTGACAAAATGGTTAAGGAAGTAAAACATCTATGTCAAACCCCATCCCCAAAACCACACATCCACCTCAACCAACCTATAAATCACACCCATACAACTCATACCTTCCTCAAAATAATCCATCCCCTCACTATTTCTCACCCCAACCTAATTACCATATTAATTCTATGGCCTCGCATCCCTCCACCATATCTACATATATTCCAGTTCAACAAATTACACATAATCCTCCCGTTCCATATCTCCCCTAACTTTGACAAGATAAATCCATCTTATTATCCCTCGGCCGCATATGATTCCCTCCACAACTAAAATAATTCATCCAACATACCTAACCTTGTCCAAGAGATTCAAGAAATAAAAAATATCATTCTTAGTTTATAAAATGGGGGTCAAAAGAAAATATTTTCTTTTGAGAGCATATGTCCTTCCCCCTTGGTCAAAATCCATAATCCTCATCTCCCATCTAATCCCAATCCTC
The DNA here is from genome assembly GCA_018584345.1 of Thuja plicata. NCBI lineage: Eukaryota > Viridiplantae > Streptophyta > Pinopsida > Cupressales > Cupressaceae > Thuja > Thuja plicata. The sequence goes on from MU224600.1 coordinate 4,810,710, forward strand.
CACCTAATCCCCCACACATTAATATTAATGTCCAAAATCATAATCTTAATCCTTCATCTAATCTTAAACCTCCACATAATACTAATCCTCAAAAATCCACATCATCCCTATATTGCAAGTACTTTTCTCATGATTGGATCCAAGGATTAAGAAAGAATCCTAAATACCCAACACTAATTAAGTTTGTTCAATCCCCCAAAATCATGAACTTGCCTCATTCCCATTTAAATCAAGAGAAACCTAAATCTCCTAAGCATAATGAGTCTCCCATCCCTCCACCCACCCAAGTTAAATTTTCTACCTCCTCCATCACACCATCCTCACAAGTCCAAACATTCCAAGACCTTGTTCCAAATAATGCTAGCATGGATTCCTCTTTTTCTATAGATTTAATCATTCCTCCATCTTGTGATACATTTCCATCTTGAGATCCAAGTGTTCCATCTACTCCATCCCATGATCCCCTTCATAATCAATATTATGACATCCCTTTTACCCAATCCAATTATTTCCATCCATGTCAAGATCAAAGCACTCCATACCATAATCCCATTCCATATTAATATAAAATTATTCCCTGTACTTCATCCCATTATACCATTCCATCTCAATATTTACCCTCCCCTCCTCCACCTCATCAAGACATTCCTTGCATCCAATCCACTAATTCCCCTCCATATCAAGATAAAATCACTTCATCTCATGATCTCATCCCATCAACCCCATTTCATTATACCCTTCCCTCTCAAGATCCAATCATCCCTTTCACTTCACAACATAATCCTCTCCAAAGTCAAGATCAAAGTATCCCTTCATTTCCATGTCATGATCATAACCCATATAAAGATAATATTATCCATCATGATTCCCCTCATGATCCCCATCATCCACATCATTCTAATCCTCCACAATATTCCATCACACCTATCCAATTAATCCATGAGTCACATACATATAAACCTATTTCTTCCATATTTATCCAACATGGCTTCCTCCAATAACTTATTATTTCTTCCACCTCCCATATCCCTCAACATGGGCTCACATCTTGTTTTCAAAATAAAAAGTATACCATTTGAAAAATAATTTGTGAAAACATTAAATATCAAGGAAAAGGGTCGGGCCTCCATGAGCAAAGTATGTTGGAACCTCTCCAAATCAAAGCAAATCCAAGTTCATATGGCCTTAGTGATGCAGGAGCACCTAGGCTATCCCTAAAGTGTTAGGAAATTTTGGCTTATAAATGACGCTATCCAAGTCAGAGACTTTTCTTTTAGACCTTAGAAGTTCTTGCAAGTGTGTGATTAGAAGGATTAGTAGTTAATACTTAATCCTATCTATTTTTATTGCTTTCTAGTAGTTAGTCATTAGTTTAGGCCTAAAGTGGGAAATGTGGTCTAAAATTTTTATAGACTTAGGAAATATGTAAAAAGTACCAAAAAATGACTAAATGATGTTAATTCATCAGTTGATGAAAGTTAGAGGTCACCAAAGTTAGTTTGCATCATTAATGCAAAAGATGCTAAAATGTTGTCATGATAACATTTGCAATTTTGTAAATCTTGCATGCAACATCGACAACTTTTGATTCCCTTCAAAGTAGGGAAGAGAAATGAATGATAGTGGCCTAAAAATGTGAGGAGGCATATTTAGATACCTTTAGGCTCATTTCCCGAGGTAAGGTGTGTTGTAGCAAGATTTTGAAAGTGAATAGAAGCATTGTGTTATAGTTTTCTACAAAAATCAACTTGTTTCAAGTGTAGAAGTGTTTGGATGGATTGAAAAACTTATTCCAGTGTTGGATCCATGTTGTAGAAGTAGTTGTAAGAATTTTTCATTTAGTGGAAAAAAAATTTTGATTTTATTAGTTAGGCTTGGTAAATTATTTAAGAATTAGTGTAGTTGTTGTAGGAGACAGAGTGGTTTTCAGTTTCATGGCTCCCCCATAGAATCCAACCATGGAAATATTAAAGGTGTGGATTAATATGGTAGGAGAGCCTTTTTACAGTGTAAATAACCAAGTAGGAGGTCTGGAGAGCCATTTTACTAATTTTAAGGTCATGCCCTAGGCGAGCAATGATTGTCCGGTTAGGGGTATGACAGAGAGAGGTTTGAATGCATATGCAAGGGAGTATTTGGGAGATCCAAACCAAGTGTGATTTTAGAAGCTATAAGGTCCTATAGATCCCTATCAGAGAGCTAAGGTCTTTACCAATCCATTTAGATATATTTATAGGTAGAAATCAATGGACTACATTTTAGGAACCCAATTAGCCCTGTTTGCGCTATAATCTAGGATACCATTGTACGGATGATCTAGGGGCTTAAGACCTTGAAAAAAAATTAGGTCTTGGAAAATGGTATCAGGATCCTAAGTTTTTTTTTGGGTTTATTTACAATTTTTGGGAAAGAATCCAGAAAAACCCTCTGGATAGGGCTAATTGTGCAATTAGGCCTAATAGGACCAAATGGAGAGTCAATCTTGAACTCGACTGATTGGAATTTGAAGACCCATTCCAATGGAGTTGGAAGGATGTCAAAGGAATGTTTTCATGGTGGAAACAACCCTTGAATCAAAGTTGAAGTTGATAGGAAGGATTTGTGCTTAGAATCCTTCAAGTTTGAGTGAAGAATTGAGACACAACTATTGGTAGTTGTCCTTAAAGGTTAAGCACAAGGAGGCTAACTCTTGCAGTTGAGTTAGGATAGTCTTAGGATTGGAGACTTGAGACTATTGGGGTCCTATAAGTGAGATTGGGATCCTAAGAAGACTATGACAAGTGAAGTTTGAATACATATTGCAAGCACACCTAGGATCACTTCTATCAGATTGGTATCAGAGCTTGTTTGATCAGGCTTGTGGTGAATGTTTCAACTAGAAGAATTAGTAAGAGAGTCTACAATGGTGACCAATGCATAGTTGGATAAGAAGGTAGATGATCAAGAAGTGGAGAATAGGATGCTCATAGATAGATTGTCTCAATTAGATCAAAAAGTAGATGAAGTGGATGTGAAAGCAGAAGAAGTAAAGGATAAGGTTGAAGGGAAAGGCAAAGAGATTGACATATATGATGAAGTACCTGAAGCTGACCCTGTCCTGAATGAGGAACCATTATTGAAATAATTAAATCTATGACTATTAAATCACTAGAAGGAGTTCCTATCTTAAATGGAAAGATGGAACTAGAGGTATTCCTAGATTGGATAGAAGGACTAGAAATCACTTTAAGTGTGATGGCATCACTGAGGCTCAAAAGGTGAAAGTTGTTAAAGCCAGACTTAGAGGGTCTTCACTCACTTGGTGGAAGTTTATCCAAGATGAGAGAGAGAAGGAAGGAAAGAATCCCATTGCCACATGGAGAGCTATGGTTGCAAAAATCAAAGATGCTTATATCCCTGAGGATTATGAAACCCAACTGCATAAAAAAAGACAAAGTTTAAGACAGAAGGACCTAGATGTAAACTTCTATACTAAAGAATTTTAAAGGCTTTGCATGAGGTCTAGAGTTGCAGAAGATGAGAAAGTGAAGGTATCCATATACCTTAATGGTCTCAAGTGGACAATACAAGATGAAATGAGTTTCTTGACTCTAGATACCATTCAGAAATGCCACCAAATTGCAATCAAGGTTGAGGAGAAGTTGGGGAAGAAACAAGATTCTAGTACCACCAAAGGAAGAGGTAAGGGATAATAGAGGATAGAGAGGTGGATATGTTAGAATAATTTATGAACCAAAGAGTCAAGGAGATACCAATCTTACTAAACAAAAAGAGGGAAGCTCCAACAGGAGTAATTCAAATAGAGGAATGAAATCTAACAATAGAGGAAGAGGCAATAGTCAAGGTAGAGGTAACTACTTTGTAAACATGAAATGTTACCACTGCAACCAGATGGGAACCCACATATAGGTGTCCAGAGAAAGGAACTACTTCCCAAGGAAGTGATAAAAGGGTGAATTATGTTCAAGAGGACACTAGTGGTGGAAGTAAACACCCTGAAGTACCCTTAGAGTCAAAAGAAGGTGAAAACTTAATGATGAGGAGAACTCTGAATAAGGAGCCAGTGAAAGAAGAGCCTAGTCAAAGGAGATCACTGTTTAGAGTGAAATGCAAGATGATGGTAAAATTTTGTAGAGTCATCATAGAATCAAGGTCTACTAAAAACATAGTGTCAGAGGAGGCAATCAACAATTTGAAAATCAAAATAATACCCCACACCAATCCTTATAAAGTCACTTGGTTGAACAAAGGACAACATGTCCTTGTCAACGAACAAGCTTGGGTGGAGTTTTCAATTGGGAGGTATAAGGACAAAGTGTTATGTGATGTGCTACCTATGGATGCATGTCACCTACTCCTAGGTATACCATGGCAATTTTACAGATAGGCCATGCATGATGGAGTAAAGAATTCATATTCTTTAGAGAAGGACAATGTGACATTCAAAATACAGTCACTGTTGGAGGATGGAGAAATGAAATCATCTGGCCCCAATGTCCTTATGGTCAGTGATAAAGAGTTATTAGAAGCCTTAGAAGAAGGAGAGGGAGTTGGTTTTGTACTTGTATTGAAGCCAAAAGAAGAAAGTGCAGATAAGACAGTTAGGAGGACAGACTTGCCAATGGAAGTGCAGGAGATGTTGCATGAGTATGAAGGAATTTTCAGTGATGGAAAACCATCAATCCTACCCCCTAAGAGGACTGTAAGCCACCAAATAGACTTCATTCTAAGAGATACCCTTCCCAATAAGGCAGCTTATAAAATGAATCCTCAACAAAATGAGGAAATAGCTAGACAAGTCTAAGAACTCCTAAGCCATGTTCTTATTAGGAAAAGCATTAGTCCTTGTGTTGTACCCATTGTCTTAACCCCTAAAAAGGGAGGAACTTGGAGGCTATGTAGTAACTCCAGAGAAATAAATAAAATAACCATTAGGTATAGATTCCCTATCCCTAGGACGGAAGACCTAATGGACTGTCTAGGAGAAGCAAAAAATTTACAAAGATTGACGTGAAGAGTGGATACCACCAAATCAGAGTCAATCAGGGAGATGAATGGAAAACATCCTTCAAGACCACAGAAGAATTGTATGAGTGGCTTGTAATGCCATTTGGGTTATCCAATGCCCCATCCACATTCATGAGACTCTTGAATGAAGTTCTTAAGGACTACATAGGAAAATTTGTGGTAGTATACTTAGATGATATACTCATCTATAGAAAGAAAGGAGAAGAACATCTGAGACATCTGCAAATAGTTTTCAAGAATCTATATGAAGAGAAGTTGATGATCAACTTGGAGAAATGTGAATTCAGGAAACAAGAGCTAGTGTATCTTGGGTTTGTATTATCTCAAGGAAACCTAAAGATGGATCCAAGAAAGGTGGAATTCATTATCAACTGGCCTACTCCGAGGACAGAAACTAAGGTGAGAAGTTTTCATGGCTTAGCACAGTACTATAGGAAGTTTATAAAGCAATTTAGTGCAATTTGTGCTCCTATTCTTGATACTATTAAAGGTGGGATGAAAACTAAGTTTGTATGGAATGAACAAGCTAACCATGGATTTGAGTTATTGAAGCAGAAAATTTCTACTCAACCAATATTGATTTTTCCAAGATTTCAGAATCTATTCACAGTGGAATGTGATGCTAGCAATGTAGTTATTGGTGTTTTCTTGAGTCAAGAGGGAAGACCGGTGGCTTTCCACTCTAAAAAATTAAGTGAAGCCAAGAAGAAGTACTCTTCTTATGACTTAGAGATGTATGCTCTAGTCCAATCTTTGAGGAAGTGGAGGCACTACTTGCTTCCAAGGGAGTTTGTAGTCTTTTCATACAACCAAGCACTGAGTTTCTTGAATTCACAAGATAAACTCAGTCACAAACATATGTAGTGGGTAGAATACCTGCAGGAATACACCTTCAACATTAAGCACAAGAAGGGATTGTAGAATAAGGTAGTAGATGGACTAATTAGAAGAGCCTTGACAATACAAGAGTTACACTTGCAGAGAATGGGTATTGAGAGCTTCAAAGATCTATATGCAGAAGATGGAGACTTTGCAAACATCTACAAGGTATGTCAAGAATACAAGAATCATTTTCATAGTGAATTCTCTTAATATACTTTGCAGAGTGATCTTTTGTTTAAAGGAAGTCAATTGTGTGTTCCTAGAGGGTCTATAAGAGAAAATTTGATTCAAGAGAAGCACAATGGTGCACTTAGTGGACATTTTGGTGTCAAAAGACCCAAGAATTAGTTTAGAGATTCTATTTTTGGCCAAAGATGAATTTGGACATTAAGAAGTATGTAGAAATTTGTGTTATCTGTCAAAAGGCAAAAGGTACATCTTCCAATGTAGGACTTTATTAGCCTCTCCTCATTCCAACCAGACCATGGGAATGTTTGAGCATGGATTTTGTAGTGGGATTTCCCAAGACCAAACAAGGAATGGATATCATCTATGTTATTGTGGATAGATTCAGTAAGATGGCACATTTTGTACCCTGTAAGACAATCCATGATTCCAGTCAGATAGCTCACCTATTCTTTAGGGAGGTAGTCACAATACATGGATTACCATTGAGCATACTATCAGATAAAGATACCAAGTTCATGAGTCATTTTTGGAAGACTCTATGGAAAAAGATAGGGACCAATTTATCTTTTGGATCTGCCTACCATCCTCATACTGATGGCCAAATTGAGGTAGTAAATAGGAGTCTTGGTAACCTCCTAAGCTATTTAACTAAGGAGTATGGTCAAGTTTGGGACCAACTCATTGGGCAGGCAGAGTATGCTTATAATGACACTGTGAATGGGAATACTGGTAAGAGTCCTTTTGAAATAGTTTATGGCCTACACCCTAGAGGCATATTTGAGATTAGAGATCTGAAGGATGGAGCCAAGGGTAGTGGCTATGCAGAAGATTTTTCACATTCTATGCAAGAAGTACATGAAACAATCAGAAAGACATTGACTAAAAATACATAGAATATTAAGAGAAAAGTGGATGAAAGAAAGAGGGATGTCTAATTTTGAGTTGGGGATCTAGTGATGGTCCATCTCAACAAGGAAATATTATAGAAAGGAGTACCACATAATATTCAGATGAGAAGAAATTGTCCATGCACCATACTGGCCAAATATGGCACAAATGCATACAACGTGGAACTTCCAGAGGATGTTGGACTATCTCTGGTGTTTAATGTAGAATACTTGGTCTTGTAAAAAGGACCAATACCAAATATACATCACAGTTTGACTGAGGTCATACGTGAGGTGGAGGAACTCAATTTACCATATGCACCAATCAAGAAGGTCGAACACATATTGGATTCCAGAGTCTACAAACAAATTAGAAATAAAGAGTACAAACAACATTTGATGAAGTGGCATGGAAAAACTCATGTAGATGAAACTTGGATCAAGGAGACTACATTCAAAAAGTTGGGCATTAATCCCAACTTACTCAATCCAAGGGTGGATTGAAGTCTTTTCATTTGGGGAGGATGGTGCAGGAGCACCTAGGCTATCCCTAAAGTCTTAGGACAATTTTGACTTGTAACTTACTCTATCCAAGTTAGTGAATTTTATTTTGGACCTTGGAAGATCTTGCATGTGTGTGATTAGAAGGGTTAGTAGTTAGTACTCTATCTTATCTAATTTTATTGATTTCTAGTAGTTAGTCCTTAGTTTAGGCCTAAAGTGGGAAATGTGGTCTAAAAGTGTTCTAGACTTAGGAAAGATGTAAAAAATACCTAAAAAGGCCTAAATGATATTAATTCATCAGTTGATGAAACGTCACCAAAGTTAGTTTGCATCATTAATGCAAAAGATGCTAAAATGTTGTCATGACAACATTTGCAATTTTGCAAATGTTGCATGCAACATCGACAACTTTTGATTCCCTTCAAAGTAGGGAAGGGAAATGAATGCTAGTGAAATAAAAACATGGAGGAGGCATCTTTAGATACCTTGAGGCTCATTTCCCGAGGTAATGTGTGATGTAGCAATATTTTGAAAGTGAATAGAAGCACTGTGTTCTATTTTTCTACAACAGTCGACTTCTTTCAAGTGTAGAAGTGTTTGGATGGATTGAATAACTTGTTCCAGTGTTGGATCCATGTTTTAGAAGTAGTTGTAAGAATTTTTCATTCAGTGGAAAAAAAAATTTGAGTTGATTAGTTAGGCTTGGTAAATTATTTAGGAATTAGTGTAGTTGATGTAGGAGACAGAGTGGTTTTCAGTTTCATGGCTACTCCATAGAATCCAACGGTGGAAATATTCAAGGTGTGGATGAATATGGTAGGGGAGCCTCTTTATAGTATAAATAACCAAGTAGGAGGTCTAGAGAGCCAGTTTACTAATTTTAAGGTCATGCCCTAGGCGAGAAATGATTGCCTAGTTAGGGGTATGACAGAGAGAAGTTTGAATGCATATGCAAGGGAATGTTTGGGAGATACAAACTGAGTGTGTTTTCAGAAACTATAAGGTCCTGTAGATCCCTATCAGAGAGATAAGGTCTTTACCAATCCATTTAGATATATTTCTAGGTAGAAATTGATGACATTAATTTTTCCATTAGTACACTTAGTGAAAAAAACATTGACAGAGATCATCGGTACAAGCATTACCGGTGGACTACAAGCATTACTGGCAAAAAACAAGCATACCCAACAGAACACAAAGGTCATGAGAAAATGCTAAGTATGAAATTGACCGACAAACACTGACAAGTCTTGCACCGACAAAGTAAATAGGACATCACTGATGGGTCAATAACATAACATTGAGATCATCATCGACGAAGCAAAAAAGGCATACCTAACGACTAGTTCAAGAAAGGAACACTGATGACAAAGAAAACCGACCGTCAGAACCGACAGTCAATTAGAGAACCCACAAATAGTATATCTGATTTTTACACGTCGGATAAAGCAATGCAATTATATTTATAGAGTTTTAATTTGTTTTAAATCATAACTTGAGGGTCAAGCAAGCTTTATGTAAATGTTTTAAAGCATCCTAACAGATCTAAAACATATCTAACTAAAGATCAAGGTCAAGTTGTAAACCTTGGATCTAGAGTTAACTTGCAAAGCGTGAATCAAGAATTGAGCCAAAATCTAGTATAAATAGATGTTCAAATCAATTGTGAGTTATGAATTCATTGTTTTTGATAGCCATGATGAGCATCTAAGGATCAGAAGGCATAATTCATGCAAAGTTTAGAAATAGATCATATCAATTGTCAAGAACACACAGAGGCTATCGACGAGCAGACAAAGGTATTATTCAATCATGGAAGGATGATTACTCATTCATAGGAAGCTTTATTGGATCTATTATTAGCAATTAGAGATTGTATACATCATCAAATAAAAGACTTATGTAGTTGCATTCTAACAAGTGCATCACATCTAAAATCCTTTTGTAGAAGGTGGACTTAACCATTCTTTACAAATCTCTTAATTGAGTACACACTTAACAGTGTTGCTAAAGCTTCAAATGAAGTAGATCTTAACAGGTCTCCACTGTAATACTCCTAATAGGGTAGGTCATCAGAAGTGACCAATTGTAAGCCTTTACCATCCCCTTCTTATCTGCAGATAGTGAAGTCTTGTGTGTAACAATCCCCACCGCAGTTTTTACTTCCTAACAAGAGTTTTCTGCGATATCATATCTTATGTCTGTAACACCCCAAAATTGGCATCTTGCAACCCTAACCAATTTTGTTGCATTTGTCATTCTTCTAAACCATCAAAGTCCTATTGTACTAGGCAATTCTGATTTTTCACTGACTCTACTCGACCTGAGTGTCAAATGCAGAAAATCCTAAATCTGTATCAATCATACATCACAATTAATTCCTAAATATCTATTTGGTTAAACAAATCCTATGATCGAATTAATTTAATTATAAAGTCCTAGCACTTTAATTAAATTAAATTCACCCTCTTTAGCTGAGACACATGAAAAGGAATTAAATAATAT
>MU224600.1:4832512-4898535 GCA_018584345.1 Thuja plicata
ATCTAAGGAGCAGAAGGCAGAATTCATGCAAAGTTTAGAAATAGATCATATCAGTTGTCAAGAACACACAGAGGCTACCGATGAGCAGACAAAGGTATTATTCAATCATGGAAGGATGATTACTCATTCATAGGAAGCTTTATTGGATCTGTTATCAGCAATTAGAGATTGCATACATCATCAAATCAAAGACTTATGTAGTTGCATTCTAACAATTACATCACATCTAAAATCCTTTTGTAGAAGGTGGACTTAACTGTTCTTTACAAATCTCTTAACAGAGTGCACACTTAACAGTGTTTCTAAAGCTTCAAATGGAGTAGATCTTAACAGGTCTCCACTATAATACTCCTAACAGGGTAGGTCATCAGAAGTGACCAATTGTAAGCCTTAACTGGCCCCTTCTTATCTGTAGATAGTGAATTCTTGTGGGTAACAATCCCCACTACAGTTTTTACTTCCTAACAAGAGTTTTTTGTGATATCATATCTTGTGTCATGTGTTATCTATTTTCATGAATGTTTCTTTTATGGTTACATATTAAATAACTTATGATATGATTGCATAAACATAAAGAAAGATGAACAGTTAGATAAGATAATTTACAAACTGATGATTAAGGGTTAATGGGCTAAGAAAGAAAAATTTTAAAGGTACTAATTCACCCCTCCCTTCTTAGTACATCATTCCAGTATAATTCCAACAGAATCAGTGGGCTGCATTTTAGGAACCTAATTAGCCCTATTTGCCCTATAATCTAGGATACCACTGTACATTTGATCTAGGGGATTAATACCTTGAAAATAAATTAGGTCTTGGAAAAGGGTATCATTATCCTAAGGTTTTTGGGGGGTTATTTACAATTTTTGGGAAAGAATCCAGAAAAACCCTCTGGATAGGGCCAATTGTGCAATTAGGCCTAATAGGACCAAATGGAGAGTCAGTCTTGAACTCGACTGATTGGAGTTTGAAGACCCATTTCAATGGAGTTGGAAGGATTTCAAAGGAATGGTTTCATGGTGGAAACAACCCTTGTAGAAAAGGTGAATTTATTAGGAAGGATTTGTACTTAGAATCCTTCAAGTTTGAGTGAAGAATTGAGACACAACTATTGGTAGTTGTCCTTCAAGGTTAAGCACAAGGAGGCTAACTCTTGGAGTTGAGTTAGGATATTCTTAGGCTTGGATACTTGAGACTATTGGGGTTATAGAATTTATATTTGGATCCTAAGAATACTAGTACAAGTGAAGTCCTTAGTAGAGTCTGTCCAAGCACACCTAGGAGCACTTCTATCACTTAGCTACCAAGCTCGTGCTCAATATATTTGTGTACCTTCAACCCCTTCTAAATCCAGCATCCCTCCTTATAAATCTAAATCCCATCATCCCTCATCCTCCAAAACCATTTTCGGTCTTGTAGACACCCAAATTTGATTAATTGCATTAATTAAATTAGTTATCCTAGTTATATTTATTGTTTAAATAATTACTTGTTATTTAATTAATTCATGTTATCCGTTAGCTGAATTAAGATATACTCTTATTAATTAATTAATGGAAAACCATAATCCATCTAATTAATTAATTATCCCTTTCCTCTGTTAATAAAACAAATTTAATAGTTTGGGTTATTTAATTTATTTTGTCCTCATCCTCTTTGCTCCAAATCAAATTAATTTAAATAATTAATTCAATTTGGTCACATGTCTCCTAACTTTAACCATATCCCTAGCCTAACCCTCCAAACTAACCCACTAACTAACCCTTGATCCCAACCAACCTTATCCCTTTAACCTCTATCTAACCCCCAACTCACTAACTAATCCTCCAACCAACCTAAGGATAAAACTAACCTTATCCTTCCAAACCTCCCATTTAACCAACCTTATCCAAATATTTTCACATTCCTATTTTAATTAATTAGGAAAATAACTTCTATTTTTTGTGGCATCCCTCCAAACTGGACTAGTCTTTCCTCGACGTGTCTTTATTTAAAAATTCACTTGGCTTTTATGGTGACAAGTGTTGCATTTTTGAGACCCCTCTTTGAACTCAATTTCTATTTAAAATCTCTCATTTCCTTCACAATTTATCCAAAATCATGCATAGTAATGTTATAATGTCATTTTATCTTTAGAGAAATAATCCATAGTAGTACTCATAATTGTATCATTTACATCCATTTTTAGCACCATATTAACATAATTTCACTCATCTTAAGAACATCATCATAGTTGCATTTTTATTATCAAATCACCATTCTCACCATTTTGCAACATCATGGACCTTCATTTGAGCACCCTTGGAAGCACAAAGTGAGCACACATACCAAATTGGAGAATAAAAAAAGGTCATCCTCATCAAAGAATACTCTAGTTTGTTAGATTATTTTCTTTCAATTGTTTGTAGTTAGCTTCTTTTCATCTCCTTTATCTTGAGTGTTTGTCTTAATTTGCATAGTTAGATTATTAATTAGTCTTTCAATTATTTTATTGCGCTCACATTTTATTGCACATAGTTCCTTATGTCCAAAATTTCATGCCTTCCTTATCCACGGCTATTTTTGGTCCTTATATTCCAAAACCAAGTCCTTCATCCCTTCCATCCATTTTGGGTCCTTGCATACTTCCATCCACTATTTCCATAAACTTTACCTTAAAATCCACCACTCTGTAACGCCCAATCCATAAGAAAGATCAAAAAAGGAACATATCCTTTAATTCCTTTGAACATTCCCTCATCATAATTTCCTCCATAAAATATCCAAACCATTTACTCTCATGCACTCGTACCATGACTATGAGAAGAAAATTGGATGCCAAACCTATAATTCATAAAGACAAAAATATACAAAAACATGTTCAAGAAAATAAAATATGATCTGAAAGAAAGAAAATATGATCCAAAAGAAAGAAAATCTAAACGGATACAAAGGTCCAAAAATAAAAATTTAGAAACCATGTGGATTACCAAGCAACTCATTGAAGAAATGCATGTCAAAAAAATCCAACTTGGCATCCAAACTTGCTAATCCAAAAGCTTATTCCACTCATTAGTCCTCCAATCCTCCATCTAAACATCTCCCATCTTCCAAATTCATTTAAGACCCTTATGTCCCAAAATCCACATTTGATACTATATCATCTCCTCAACAACCGCACAAATCTTCAAGGTGTGTACCAATCATGGTCTTCCCAACTCCTTCATCTATTTATCCACAAGTCTTACAACATGACATCCAGTATCTACTAGTCCTTCCTATTCCTCCCATCCCATTAATCTAATCCTATGCATAAATCCTTATCCCTCTCCATATCTCTATTTATTTAATCTCTCTTCCCACCATCATACTGTTAGAATGAATTCAGAATAACTGAGAGGGGGGGTGAATCAATTAACCTCAAGTCTAGATGTACCAAATTAAACTTTATACCACTTTGAACAACTTAGATCTACTTGGCAGCAATAGTATAAATCAACAACATACATATGTTGTTTTACTGTTCAACTGTAATCAGCTTGTAGAAACTTAACAGTAAAATACAACATAAACATACACACAAGTTGACACCAGTATTTAACGTCGAAACCCAATTTGGGAAAAAACCACCAATAACATGTTATCAAGTTTTCACTCTTCTGAAGTGAGCTCTGTTAGGATCCAACTCTATTAAAGGTTACAAAACACATTGCTAAATGTGACCTGGTTAAAGGATTTAATCACCCTGTTAGGAGTGGCCTTGTTAGAGGACTTAGAACATTCCACCTGAATGTCACCTTGCTCAAAGGATTTATACAATGATTGTTAGGTCAACCAGGTTAAAGGATTTTGACTGATACAATGGTTAGAAAGTAATCAGCAGGTGTGATCTGATATATACAACTTACTTTGCGAATCCAGATCCAATTTAACTCTAATTCTAATTCATTGAGTGGACTCCATTCTCTTTTCAATCTTCATATCTGCTTGGAAATTCGTCAAGCAATCTCTTTCGTAGCTCTCTGCTTTTCTATTCATCCTTCTCTGCTAGATCATGCCAATCAGTCAATTAACTATGCAATCCTCTTGCATACAATACCCACATCTGAATAACCCCTTGAGGTTATCTTATACCTCTTCATCTAGGTAAAATAAATCTTTGTCGCTTAATCAAGATCGTAGATCTTAGGTTAGGTCTGATCCAACGGATCTTTCCATCTTTACATTTAATTTATTTCTCCAAAGCAATCACTAATTAAATATTTGATCCATGCATTAATTACAGTTACTTATGCATTTAAATAGTGTGGACCAATTGTGCTTATCCTCAATTAACTTTACATATCCCAATAAGATCAACTATGTTGGCCAGAGATCTCAAATCTCAACAATTACCAAAATATTGTTGCTCAACCAACACTGTGTTCTTTCGCTCGGTCATCACTGGTTTCCTCAGCAATTTACTGGTGCTCGGTCATTACTGACTTCGCTCGGCATAAATTGTTCTTAGTAAATTGTCATCAAAAGATTAAAAACTCATTACTTTGCCAATGTACCAAATGATCAAGTACCCTTGTGATTTCCCATAACTCAACCATTTCACTTGGTCTTCTTGTTATCCTTTCCTTAAAATAATCTTCATCAATCAATAGATATGGTACTCAATCAGATAGCAATAGTCTCACCAGTTAAGGTTTGACATCAATGAAAAAACAACAATTGTTTCTATTGTAGCTTTCCAACAATCTCCCTCTTTGGCATTGATGGCAACACTAAACTTTAAAACAATAATTTTCCAACCATAGTTACCATACAATCCAAAAATTCTACCTGTGTTCCTTGATATGAACAAATCTTCATTAATGTCTTTAGTTTCATTCTGACTCTCTTCTTGTAAAACATTTCTCCCTCTGTGTCTGTAATCACACTGAAATTTTTTTTTTTATGTTCATCTATAGACTCCCTCTATCAGTAAACTCTCCCTTTATCTCTAAGTATAGTAAACATCTCCCTTTTTCAGTAAAATCTCCCTCTTTGACAACAATGCCAAAGATGTTGACATCTTTCATCATGTAGATTCTTTTATTCTAAACTTTGTATCATGTTGTTCATTTCATCTTGCTTATGACTGATCCTCTTTTCTGTCTTTGTTTGTCTTTCACAACTTTAGGCAGCATCCTAAAGTATGACTACCTGTGCATCAATGTGTCAAATATTTTGAATGTAACATTTGATGCAAAAGTATCATTCTGGACTAATTAGCCTCAGTTAGGGGAATCGCCCCTAATTTACCTCATAGATACTCATGAACATCCTTGGGTAGTGCCTTTGTAAATATGTATGCTAACTGTTCCTTAGTATTCACATATTCCAGTCTCACTTCCTTCTTCTGAACTAGCTCCCTCAAGTAATGATACTTGATAGCTATATGCTTTGTATTAGAGTGCATTACAGGGTTCTTGGAAATATTAATGGCACTTGTGTTATCACAAAATATGACAACTCGTTCTATGATCTCTTATTTCATACCTTTTAGTAGTATCTTCAACCACACAATATTAGAACAATTAACTGATGCTGCCACATACTTGGCTTCAACTATAGATTGTGAGGTACAATTTTGTTTCTTGCTTGTCCATGAAACAAATCTTTTTCCTAAAATAAATGTGCCACCTGTGGTGCTTTTTCTATCATCCAAATTTTCCAGCCCAATCAGAATCAGTATAGACTCTGAGTTCAAACTTTTCATTCTTTTTATAATAAAGACCATAATCATCTATTCCTTTCAAATATCTCAGAATTCTTTTTACTGCTATCATATGAGTTTCCTTGTGATTGGCAGAAAATATTGCAACAATACCAACATCCAGTGCAATACCAGGTATGTTGTGCACAACATATTGCAACTTCCCAATCATTGACCTGTAAAGGGTTTGATTTAATTCATTTGTATCATCATTCTTTGTTAACTTTTGTCCAATAGCCATGCGTGTACTCACTGGTTTTGAATCTTCCATTCTAAAATTTTTTAGTATCTCCTTGAAATATTTTGATTGAGTAATATAGATACCATTCTTCATCTGATATATTTGTAAGCCAACAAAAAAATTTATCTCACCAAACATAGACATCTCAAATTCATTTTGCATCTCCTTTGCAAATCTTGGCATAACACATCTTGTCCACTAAATATAATGTCATCAACAAAAATTTCAGCCAATAGAGTACCTTTACTTTGCTCTGTCTTCAAATACAAATTGTTGTTGTCATTGGTTCTAGCAAATCCAATCTTTATCAAATAATTGTGCAATCTTGCATACCATGCTCTTGGTGCTTTCTTCAGTCCATATAGTGCCTTGTATAATCTACAAACCATGTTCCTCTTGCTTGGATCAACAAATCCATTAGCTTGTTCAATGTAAACTTCTTCTTCTAATATCCCATTTAGAAATGTTGACTTTACATCCATTTGATAGACTTTAAAACCTTTGTAGGTTGCATATGCAAGTAAGGTTCTTACTCCTTCCAATCTTGCAACTGGGGCGAATGTTTCTCCATAATCAAGTCCTTCCTCTTGTGCATAACCCTTGCATACTAGTCTATCTTTGTTTCTTTTTACCTCTCCATGTTTATTCAGCTTATTTCTGAATACCCACTTAGTACCAATTACATTTTTGTCATTCATCCAAAGTACAAGTGTCCAAGTCTTATTCTTCTCAATATATTCAATTTATTCATTCATGGCTTGTATCGAGTCTTCATTGTCTATGGCATCTTTTACTGTTTTAGGCACAAAGTCACATAACAAGCATGTATCTTCTCTCAACTTGCTTCTTGTCATAACTGTAGAATTATTTGATCCTAAGATTTGATCAGGTTTATGGTGCCTCCTCACATACTTTTCTAGAGTGGGTTCTTTTTCTGCTTCAGATTGATCATTCACATTCAATTCAGGTTGATTTTGTGACTCGGCATCTCCATCAAATAGCTCACCAATTACCTCCTGTTGCCTGACAACTTCGTTCTGTGACTTGGCAGGTTCTAGCTGTTGATCAAAAACCTCTTTCTCAGGTTCAAGTAATTCACTTGAATCTTCCTCATCCATATAGACAAATGATTTGTAACTTTCAAGTTCTTGTGTGCTTTCAACTTCATTTCTTTCTGCATATTCATCAATTCTAACATTTGCACTTTCCACTATTTTGTTAGTGTTAGAATTCAAACACTTGTATGCTTTACTTTTAGTTGAATAACCAAGAAATATTCCTTCCTCACCTTTAGCATCAAGTTTTTCATTTCTGTTATCCTTTAGTATAAAACATTTGCTTCCAAAAACTTTGAAATATCTTACATTAGGTGCATACCCATACTATAGCTCATAAGGTGTAGCATTAGTACCTTTCTTGACTTGTACTCTATTCAGGGTATAGATTTTTGTACTTATAGCTTCTCTCTGATATTTCTGTTCAACATTTTTCTCCGTCATTAGTGTTCTGGCACAATCCATGATAGATCTATTTCTTCTCTCAGCAATATCATTCTGTGGTGGTTTCCTAGGTGTGGACATCTGTCTTTTAATCCCTCGGTCATTGCAGAACCTATTAAACTCATTAGAAATTAACTCACCTCCTCTGTCAAATCTTAAACATTTCAGGCTTTTACTTGTCTCCTTCTCAACTTTTGCCAAGTACCACTTAAATAACTGGGATGCATCAGATTTTTCTTTAATAAACATAACAGTCATCATTCTTGAGTAATCATCAACAAATAGAATAAAGTATCTATCTCCACAGTAACTTTTCTCACCAATAGGACCATAGAGGTCAATATGAACCAATTCCAGAATTCCCTCAGAAGTATGAGTCTTGCTTTTGAAACTAGATTTAGTCATTTTTCCTAATTAACATTGCTTACATATTGCATTCTCAGGTTTCTTTAACTTAGGCAGCCCTCTAACCTTTTTCAATTTGCTTATGCTTACCAAGTTATCAAATTTTACATGACACAACCTTTTATGCCATAACCAAACATCATTGTATTGTTCAAACAAGCATGTCTCATCAGCTAAGTCCAGATAGAACAAGTTACCTTATGTTTGCTCTCCACTTCCAACTAATTCTCCAGTGGCATCATAGATATTTGCTTTCTTGTCATGGAATTCAACTCTGTAACCAGAAGTATTCAGTTGTACAACACTCAATAAATATAATTAATATCATCAACCCAATATACATTATCACATATGATCTTTCCAGTCAAGTTAATTGATCCTTTCCCTTTAACAAGACATGGTGCATCATTACCAAATTTAACATAACCACCTTTACATTGATCTAAGGTTTCAAATTTATCTTTATCACCAGTCATGTGATGTGAACAACCATTGTCAATGAGCCAATGGTCACCTTTACTCATATAAGAAATTAGTGCAGTTTTCTCATCATCATCATAATCATCTTTCATAGCAACATACACAACTTCTATATCATTTTCATTAGAATTGTCAGTTTCACTGTCAGAGGCTTCTTTAGCTATATAACAATATTTCTTACCATTGTCTTTGTAATCTTTATACTTTCTAAAGTCTCGGTCATCCTTTATGTACTTGTTGTCTATTCTCTCAGCTTTGTCATTCTTGTCAGGACATCTAGCAGTAATATGAACAACTTTGTTACAAGAAAAATAAATGATAGGAAGTTTACCTCTATATTTTCCTTTCCTCTAGATAGTCTTTTTTCCATGAGTGCCTCAAGTTCTTCCAGATCATCATCTGTGGTGTTGATGTCACTGTTCACACATTTCTTTCCTTTCTTTGATTTGTTAAGGACCAACTTAGATCTGAATGCAGATTCAATAGCTTGTGGAGTGTAGTTATCAAAATTTGACATCTCAAATGCAGTAAGTTTGCCTACCAGACCTTCCAAAGTCAAATTATTATTATGATTACATCTTAACTCTTTAATTGCAGAGTCTCTAATAGAATATATAGGAAGAAGTGTTCTTAGTACCTTTCTCATAATGGTGTTATCATCAATGGTTCCCTTAGCTCCTCTAATAGCATTTACAACTTCCTTTATCCTACCATAATATTGAACTATATTTTCTCCTTCTTGCATTTTCATTTCATCAAACTTACCTCTTAAAATTTTAGATTTGGCTCTCAATACATTTGTATCACCTCCATAGATGGTTGCAAGAGCATCCCACATCTGCTTTGCATTTGTACATTTCTTTATGTCTTCAAACTCATGATAGTTCAGAGATGATGCAATCTCTAACATTCCTTGATTGTGTTCCTGCTTTTCTCTTAACTGTGCAGCTGTGGCAGGTGTCGTGGGGGCTACATAATCATGTTCAACATAGTGATTAGCATAATCACCAATACCAGCCAGATGCAATTTCATCAAACTCTGTCATGCAGGGAAATTATCTTTGTTCAACTATGGTACCTCCTTTTTATACATCTTGATATTTTGCTCCAAGTACCTTCAAGCTGTTTCCAAGAGACCAAAGCTATGATACCAATTGTTAGAATGAATTCAGAATAACTGAGAGGGGGGTGAATCAGTTATCATCAGGTCTAGATGTATCAAATTAAACTTTATACCACTTTGAACAACTCAAATTTGCTCGGCAGCAATAGCATAAATCAACAACATACATATGCAGTTTTACTATTCAAATGTAATCAGCTTGTAGAAACTTAACAGTAAAACACAACATAAACATACACACAAGTTGGCACCAGTATTTAACATGGAAACCCAATTTGGGAAAAAACCACCAATAACATGTTATCAAGTTTTCACTCTTCTGAAGTGAGCTCTGTTAGGAGCCAACCTTGTTAAAGGTTACAAAACACATTGCTAAATGTGACCTAGTTAAAGGATTTAATCACCCTGTCAAGAGTGGACTTATTAGAGGACTTAGAACATTCCACCTGAATGTCACCTTGCTCAAAGGATTTATACAATGACTGTTAGGTCAACCTGGTTAAAGGATTTTGACTGATACAATGTTTATAAATTAATCAGCAAGTGTGATCTGATACATACAACTTACTTTGCAAATCCAGATCCAATTCAGCTCTAATGATAATTCACTGAGTGGCCTCCATTCTCTTTTCAATCTTCAAATCTACTTGGAAATGTGTCAAGAAATCTCTTTTGCAGCTCAATGCTTCTTTGTTCAGCCTTCTCTGCTAGATCATGCCAATCAGTCAATTAACTATGCAATCCTCTTGCATACAATACCCACATCTGAATAACCCCTTGAGGTTATCTTATACCTCTTCGTCTAGGTAAAATAAATATTTGCCACTTAATCAAGATCGTAGATCTTAGGTTAGGTCAGATCCAACATATCTTTCCATCTTTACATTTAATTTATTTCTCCAAATTAATCACTAATTAAATCTTTGATCCATGAATTAATTATGGTTACTCATGCATTTAAATGGTGTGGACCAATCGTGCTTATCCTCAATTAACTTTACATATCCCAATAAGATCAACTATGTCAGCCAGAGATCTCAAATCTCAACAATTACCAAAATAATTTTGCTCGGCCAACATTGTGTTCTTCCGCTCGATCATCACTAGTTTCCTCGGCAATTTACTAGTGCTCAGTCATTACTGACTTCGCTCGACATAAACAGTTCTCAGTAAACTGTCATCAAAAGATAAACAACACATTACTTTTCCAATGTGCCAAATGATCAAGTACCCTTGTGATTTCCCATAACTCAACTATTTCACTTGGTCTTCTTGTTATCCTTGCCTTCAAATCTTCTTCATCAATCAATAGATATGGTACTCAAACAGATAGCAATAGTCTCACCAGTTAAGGTTTGACATCAATGACAAAACAACAATTGTTTCCATTATAGCTTTCCAACACATACCCAAATCTATGAGCATATATCCAAGTTTCCTTGGTCCATTATAGCACATCATCAAGTGATACCATCCATGGGATTAGATTCTTGAGTCCTCCCTCCATCTTCCTATTACATATCCATTGTCCTCCAAATACACTTATATAACGATTCACATATTCTCATCACCTCCTACTCTACACTCAGGGACAAGCTCCATCCATACTATCCTACCATCCACATCCTCCATATCTCTTATTCATTATTCATGTAGTGTCTCTCCCATTTTCTTCCTACATGACATCCCTCTAGATACAGTTTTAGCAATATGTTTGTGGGGGTACATCTATTTAGGTTTGAAATAAAGATGAAAATAGCGACTTCCTAATAAACTAAAGACTAACTAAGATGACCATTAAAGAAACATTACAATATTCTAATACCCTCCCTTAATGGTCATCATCTAGTTACCCTGCAAAACATTGTACATGTCTTGTGGTCATAAATTCTATAGAACATCATATTGTTGTTGAGACCCTCTGTGGATCTGCAAAATTTCAATGACCAAGAGTAGCCAAAATCCATCCATAAAAAATAGAGAAGGCTGCCCCCTTCTTAAGAATGTTCTGCAACAAGAGACAAGAGTTTGTCACTAACTCTGCCACTGACATGAGTCTACCACTAACCCTCCCAGAATCTGCAAAAATTCTTACCAAAAATCATCACAAAATGTCCAACCTAATGTTGGATAATAGAGATGTCCCTCATGTAGCCAAAGACACACTGAGAAAAAATACCATGATTTTGAGGAAAAATTAGAAAACCTAGAGCGCGATGCCCCAAAACATACTACAAAAAGTCACGATTTTTTAAGAAAAAATTGCTAAACCCAAGATTACAAATAATTATTTTATTAGAAAAAATGGTAAAAACCCACAAAGGAATCTCACACAACTTTGCAAATTATGGAATCCAAAAATGATTTTTGAGGATAATATAAAAAACCAAACATATATCTGGTACAAAATCCAAGACATGGATCAACATACAAAACATTATTTTTAAGGAAAAACAATAAAACCTTTCTAGAAACCAGAGAGCCCTCCCTGACAGGAGAAAACTCTTAATTTTTGAGGAAAAATTTATAACCCAAAATATAAAAAATTCAAGGGACAAAAGTATTAAAACCCACTAGAAATTTTTTAAGGGATAAAACTTATGAAAACCCATCAAAAATTTTTAAGGGAAAAAATTATGAAAACCCATCAAAACTTTTTCAAGGGAAAATTTTATGAAAACCCATCAGAATTTTTTTAAGGAAAATAACTATGAAAACCCATCAGATTTTTTTAAGAAAAATTTATGAAAACCCATCAGATATTTTTTAAGGAAAAATATCATGAAAACCCATCAGAGAAACCTTCATGTAATAAAACATGAGACTTCGTGTGGTAAATAACATATGCAAGCAACATGAAACTCACAAAAATCACATGTAAGCAACATGCAAGAACATGCAACAAACATGCAAGTACATGCAACCCTAAAAAAAATAGAGACTTTTCCTCAAACTAGGAAATTGTGTGATCAAAACACTTGACCAGGTTCGCAATTTTTAGCAAAAATCTCCGAAGATGAATCACAAAATTTTCATAAATTGCCTCTAACAATTTTTATTTTAAAAAATCAAAAAATAAATTTTTGGAAAAAAATTCCAGATCATAAGAGGCTCAATTTTTTCTTAAAAATTTTGCCAAAATTTATGAAATCTCATCGACTCACTTTGATACCATGTTATGGTAAATTGATGTTGTATTAAATAGAGGAGATAAAAGCTCCTTATATAGATTTGCAAAGATGATGTTTCTAAAAGAATCAATTGTGAACTACAAACAAAAATAGAAACTACCCAATAAACTAAAGACTAACTAAGATGACTATTAAAGAAACATTACAATATTCTAATAACCTTTGTGCAGCTGAATGGAAACTCTTTTGTGAAGCCTTAGTTTGGCTTTGGATTCCTCATTGTGGCTTTATGTGATTGGGTGTTCTTACCTTATGATTGGATGGATATATGCTTGTATTGTATGGTCATGTTGGAAACGTGAGGTGATGGTCGCTTCTTTGTGATCTAGATTATGTTGTTGCACTGGCAAGTTACTTAGTTCTTTGTGCCTGGTTCTGAGAACTATAGTGCAGTTGTTTCTTACATACCTGATGTAGACACCTCAAATGGTCATCGCCCCTCCATTCCCTTTTTATTTCTCTTTTACGTCCTCGGTTGATTTTGCTCAATTTTGTCCATTTTTTTCTATTTTGATAATTTTTAGTTATTTTAAGTCATTTTTTATTATTTTGATTATGTTGCTTATTTTGTGTTATTTTAATGTGTTTAATTAAATAATTTTGATAATTATTTAATTGTGTCCTAATGTTCTTTATAGGGAATTAATTGATTAAATTAATGTCCTTATGTCCCTTTTCAACATAAATCTCCCGCCTGTCGGATTTCAAATCTCCCGCATGTGCGGGTGTGGCTGCTCTCGGCGGGGGAGATGTGCAGGTGTTGTCAGTGTCCTCTGGAGTTATGGGGACTGTGGTCTGTTATGAATACATTGCATCATTTAAATAAAATATCAATGGTGTTGTTCCTTTAGCTAGGAGGGGGGGCCTCTGTTCTCCTTTTGTGCAGCCTGTCTCTATAAGTGATCCCATTGTGGTTAATTTGGAATCTGATGTAGCATATGAGATCTTTAAAACTGTGGAGGATTTATCCTCTAATGCTGCTATATTTAGATTCAGGGGTTTTTGGACCTCTCTATCATACTTGCATGCTTGGATATCCAAACATTGCAAACCCATTTTATCTGATGTCGTTCATATTTACCCTGTAGCTAAGGGTTTTTTATTGCTAAGTTTGAAAATGCTGAAGATAGGAAAACTATTTTGTGTGATATTTATTTCTCTTGGGAGGAGTGTTTCCCCTTGATGGCCAAACCCTAGCATTAGGGGTTCGATCCTCTTACTGAGTCCTTCAATAAAATACCCTTGTGGGTAAGGCTCCTGAATCTTCCCCTTTATCTTTGGCTAGATTCTATTCTGGAATCTATGGGGGAAGCTATTGGGGATTTATAGATGGTTGATCTTGATTCCTTTGAATTTTTCCATACGACGTATACTTGTATCCTTGTGGAGGTTGATGTTTCTAAGGGTCTCCTAGAGAAGATTAATTTGGCTTCCCCGAGGGGCTCATGGATCATGAATCTAGATTATGAGGGCATCCCAGTCATATGCAAGAAATGTCATATGACTGGCCATATTGTTGCACAGTTCTTATCTGATAAGGTTAAAATGAAGAAATCACCTTCTTGGTGGTTGGGGGCTTCTGGACACCATTATACAGTTGGTAAAGTTTCTAAGGATGGGGATTCATATGTTTTCTCCTCTCAGGATGATCACGCTAAGGTTGGTGCTTCTAATGTTGTTTTAGATGCAGCCTTGCAGAATGTTGATGGTGTTGTCCTTTCAGGTGTTGTTGTTGTTGATCATGGTCAGAATGTTGATGTTGTCTCTGGATCAGTTGTCGTGTCTGCAGGTGTTTTTGTTCCTGCTATCCCTGTTTCTCCAAGGGGGGGAAAGGGGACTAATGTTTTCCCTGTCCCACCTATGGATTCCTAGGTTTATGAGAAGGTGGAGGATGGACGGACAATAGTTAAAGGAAAGAAATTAAAGTCTTCCATGCCTTCTTTTGATATGAATTTGTGTTCACATAAGGATGGGCTAAAATGTAAATCTTGATTGCCCTTTTCTTTTGGTCTCTACTCCATTAGGTGGGAACAATGGTTATTTCCCTTTGGCTTGTTTGGTGGTACACCACAGTAGTTTCTTTGTTCTCTCATTGCCTTATCTTTCATTGCTTTTGTACAAGGTTTTGGGTCCTTTCAAAACCTGGTTTTACTTAATCAAAACATAAATAAATTTCATTTATTTATGTCCTTTTTTCTTTTGTTGCACATTTAAATATTTCAATATTTAAATGGCTTTTTGGATTTCTTATTTTATTTCGCATTTGAATTTGATTTTATTTTATTTTATTTTGTGTCTTTTGAGTTTTGGGGGGAAATTTGCAAATCTGATTTATTAAATTGTTTTATTATTGACTCTTGGCTCTTCTTTTCCTTCTAAATGTTTGGTTTTGAGTCATTTTCATATTTAATATGTATTCTTCTTCATTTTGAGGCTAACCACGATTCAAGTATCCTCATTATTTTGATATTATTCATACTTTCTTTTTTGGTCATATTAGTGCACTCATCAAAGAAAGAGCCACATCAAATTTGGAGGAGAAAGAAAAACAATGGAGCACAACTATGAATTTGCATGATTTTGTTTTTTTGTTTTACATTATTTTATGCAAATTTCAAAAACTAAACACTTCATTGAGTGATTAGGGATGTTGAATATGATTTAATGTTTTTTTGTGATTGAAATATCCATATTTCATAAACTAACTGATTCCTATCTACATATGGTGAACCCAATGTGATATTCTCTAAACTAACAGAAAATGAGAATATGATTTTAATAGGATAAAGTGGTGAAATTCTAAATCCAAGCCCTTCCAAACTGCTATATAAGAGATGTGGTTGTGATTAGTGTCACAACCAACAGGTGTTGATTGTATTATACTGAGAAGAATATCTCCCTCATTACTTGTGTGGTGGGTAAAAACCTACATAACATAACTTTTGTAGGCTGGGAGGCCTCCTTAACGGGGCTAATATGTTGCAGGTATAGCCACCTAAATAGATGCCCTTACTAGAAACATATTTTTTTAGTGGCCAAAATCCTTCTATTTGTTGGTGTAGGAGGTCGTACCTTTGAATTTGTCCCACATTCTCGTAGTTCTTAATAGAGAGAATTTCCTTGAGAAGTGATGCCCCTTGGAATATGAAATTTGGTGTTCCTGAGAAGTGAGTACATTGTAAGCGGAAGCCCGTGATACCAAATTTCTAAGCTATTCACTTTTAATAAGTGTGGCACAAATTTATCTACAGTGGGATCTAGCATATATTATCCTATCCTAACCATAGGTTGTGCTTGTCTTCATTTCCTAAAAACCCACTTTTTTTGGTTTGTGTGTTCAAAACATCTTCCTAACCAAAAATCACTTGTCCAAACCTTCAAACATTTGCACAAATGCATCTATCAAACTTTGATCAAACACATTGTCCAAACTTTCAAACTTAGGAAACTCAAACCTTGCAACTTTATTTCTACCCTCCACAGATAGGTATCTCTTAGGTTGCATCACTTGCATCTTTCATCCTAGGTCATCCTTTTGGTCATTGCCTTAGTCCATCCTTGCATACCCCCTTTGCTCATCATTTCTCTTACAACCTTAGATTTCATTTAGAATGTTGTCCTTGTTACCATTTTTTCATTATACTTTTTGACTTATCATATCGCTAGGTCATCCTTCATTTGGTCTTTACCCTTGGTTTTCATTTCAATCCTTAATTTGGCCCTTTCCCCTTGCTTTCATTTAGGTCATTTTCCTTCACAATTTTCATAACCTCATCCTCATCATATTGTCCTTTGCCTTCATCTTTCTTAGACCACCTTTAGGGTCCCATCCCACCTCATTGGTCACCTTTAACTTTCATTTTCCAAACACCTTAGTGTTATAGGGTACCTCTTATCTCCCTTAGGTTGCATTTATATTCCACCCCCTTTTTCAATCATATTAGGAATTTCCATTAGGTCCCTACCCATGGTTGAAACAATGTCCTGAGCTTCTAGGAGACTAGAAAATTGCTCACAACCATCGATGGACAATTTCAACTCAAGACCATTTCAATTTGATCTCACACAATTCCCATGTTTTGATGCTAATAGATCACCTACAAATTGACCCCAATCATTGCACATGAATTTATTTGGAGTGCCACAACAATCCAAATTTGGAAATGATTCTTGATTCCCTAGACCTAGCTCCTCATTTACATTTGGCTTTGAGAAAGGGAACAAATATCTGGAACAACAAGGCCAAGGATCCTTCTCACATGTTGAATTAAGTTTCCATCCAAGTAATAATTATGTTTGATCTAAATCACCTTGGAATTCTCAAAAGGATTCTCATATTCGATCTCAACCATCCTTAGACTTGGAGTCCTCACATGTTGATTCAACTTTCCATCCAGGTTGTAATTATGCCAAACCTAAATCACCTTAGAATTTTCAATAAGAGTCTCATGTTCAATCTCAGTCATCCTTAGATTCATATTCCCTTAGCCTTCAAGACAAAATATAATCAAGTTATGAGCTTAAGTCTAGGTACAATGAGCCTAAATTATAACATATAAATCGAACAAAACCATTCAAAAAATGAAAAATTATAAACCCAAACTCTCAAAGATTTACCTCAAAAATTGGGTTGTGTGCAAGAAACGGTTTTCAAGCATGATAAAAATTATTTACCCATGTATATCAATGGTTCATTTCATGGAAATTACATTAATTATGCATCTATATCCCATCAATAAAGTGTTCCTCAATTGGCCTCCATATATCCAACCACTCCTTCATCCCCTAAATCTTGACAAGAACAATCTACATCATCTCCATCAAATGAAATATCCAATGATGAAACTTGACAAGGGCTATCCATGATGCAAATTGAAGCTAATTCATTCCTTGGTACAAGCCCCTTTTACAATTCAACAATTTTAGATCCAATGCTACCATATGCTCCATTCCAAAGAAAACCTATTTTAGAGAGTCCTATCCAAACTCCTTCCATATGTCAAGACATTGATTCCTTCCCCAAATCTTCCATAAATATTCTAGTTGATACTGCATGTCAAGAGGATGATATAAAGCATAAAAAATGAGTCCTAAAATAAATCAAGATCAAGATCCCAAGAATGACCAATCCAAAACTATTGTTGGAAAATATCCCATCTTCCTAGAGTCTAATGATTATCCTACTATTCATATCCATCCTACAAATGACAATCCCTATTCATCCTAAGACCAAAGTGTCCTTCCAAGTCCTAACGACCTTCCTATTCCTAAGCAAGATCGTGACATCTTTTCTATTCTTCCAAATGATGTCGTCCAAGGTCAAGAGTATAATACCCTTAATATGGATATTTATGATTCCCTTCCAAGTCAAGATCAAAGCATTACTTCATTTTCATGTCCATCACAAAATATTACCATCCCTTCAAATCCCCCTAAATCCTTCCATCCCTTCATCTTCATGTCTTATTCCTCCATGTACACCACAAGAGCCTATTTTTCTAAATGATCCTAACATTCCTATTATTAAACCTCATGAAGAACCTATCATATCTCTTGATCCACCTCATAATTTCAACATTTTTATGCAAGATGTTCATGAACCCATTACATATCAAAATGGTTCCTCCACTTAAATTTGATTCGGTTTACTTCGCAATCCCATCATGTCCTCTATGTCATATCCACCTCAAAATGGGTTAGCATCTTATTTCCAAAGCAAAAAGTATCCCATTGGTATTGTTAAAAGAATGCATTATAAAGACAAAGGGTTATACCTCCACAAAAAAGGCATATTAAACCTCCTCCATATCAAAGAAAATCTTAATAATCATGGCCTCAGTTACATACCACCTTCTCAAGATGCTTGTATCCCCATTGAATATAAATTATAACATACACCTCCCCCTTCAACCCTCCCATCCATCTTAGGTCCATATATCCCTCCATCCATTAGCTCATAATCTATTTATCCTTTTGTGGTTCAAGATCAGAAAAGGAACACATCTTTGAGGACTTTCCATCCATCCAAAAGACCTCCATATCACTCCCATCCATTCAAGATGTCTCCATATGATTCCTAACCATCTATGAATCTCGTTCATTCTCCTAGAAATTTGGATGCCAAACATAAAGTCTCTAATTCCATCAAACCACATGCATTCAAGGATCAACATGTCTCATCTAATCAACATGAAAAAATAAAGAAAAGTATGATCCAAAAAGAAAAAGAAAATCCAAAAAGACACAAAGGCCCACTAAGAAAAAGAAAGAAAAATAAAAATCTATATGGGCTCCTAAATCCCTTATACAAGCATTTCATTCTAAGGAACCACAAAATAAATTAAAATAAAAAATCCATGTGGGTTCCCAAATAACTTCTTGAAGCACAGCTTCCCAAAGAAAAATCAAAGATGGCATCCAAATTTGATATTCCTCCATCTAAACATCTCTCATTTTCAAAATCTATTTTCGATCATTATGTCCCAAAATCCACATCCATTCCACCAAATTCAAATTATTTTTTTCCTCCATTACTTCATCACCCCTCAAGGTGGATGCCAATGTTGTTCTTTCCCACAATCCCATCCACTCAAAATCAATTCTTTATACGCCCTATCCATTATCCAACACCTACTTTCCATCCTTTCATACATCCTATCCAATCCTTTGCATCCAAACATCCATGTCATTGTCCCTCCTACCAATGTATTTGAGTATACCTTTCATAGCCATGGTCCATTATTGCATATCATTCCAAATTATCATGAAAAGAATTATATGTTTGAGTCATTTGTCTACTTCCTATATACATCCACTATTTTCCAAAAAGGTCAAAAAAGTCAAAAGAAAGGAAATAAAAAAGAAAAGAAGAGAGAGAGAGAGAGAGAGAGAGAGATTCATCCAAAAGTGAAAACCTGGCAAATAGGCTCTTTGGGAAAGTACCATGATGAAAACTGGTAAACATGTGTCATGTGTACTCTATGAACAACTTTTGTTCCATAATTGGGGGTGTATTTTAGCCTTGTTGTCATATCATACCCCCCATCGTTCCATACTTGGGAGCAGGTTGTATTCATGTTCATACATGTTATCCTATCCATCACATCATATGTCCTTCATTATCATTCATCCCTCATCCTCCTTTATCCCTCATATGCATCATCCTTCTTTTCATCCATATTCCCTTTTTCCTCTTTGATCTTGACAAGGCTGAGGATCTTCATGGGTATCCTTATTTTATCTGCTTGAAATTGCCCATATTTATTTTAGTCCTTATTGTATATCATATTCACATTCCTTTTATTTCTTATTTTTTTCCCTTATCCAACCCTTCAGTCTGTATTTATTATCCATCCTTTTGATCTTTCTTATCCCTTCATGTCCTAATAATTTCCTATCATTGGCCTATCCAAATTCATCTCTTGTTCTTGATATGAAACTAAGGACATAAAATGAAAAACATGTTTTCAAAAACCTCTTGACATGATCGTTCTTATGTTTCACTTGCAATTCAATGCACTATGTCATTACCTTATCATGTCAGGTCTACCCCTTGAGCTTGCAAAAAGAACATTTCTCCCTTTTTCCAATAGTCCTTGGGAGTCAAATCAACCATAATGTCATTATAAAGTTGTCACTATCCTTCCTCCATCCATTGTCATTATTTTTCTCCATTTGTCCATTCATAATGTCCCTACCTTGCTAGACAATGGGGGCAATCAAATGCATCTTGCTCAAGAATTAATCTTTTAAAAAATCATAAAAAAATAAATAAAGTCCTAAAAAAAGTACAAAAAACTAAAAAATCTTTAAAATATATATATTAAAAATCCAAAAAATAAAAATAAAAGAATCTACAGGAATAAAGTGTCGGCTTCCAACACCAATTGCGTTGTCATTTTTATTTTCATTTTCATTTTCAATAAGTTGCCCTTTGCAACAATGCAGACATTTCCACGGATGCAATCAGGAGATGTAGAACCATGTGCTTCACGAATCATGTATCAATAGAACAAACCTATTAAATCATGTCAACAATTTGTTTGATCAAACTTGTCATTTTTAATCGATCATTATTATTCAATCTTTTATAAATGTCTTACACTTCCTTCCTGAAACCAGACATTGTCCTTATTCATCATGTGTCTTATACAAGATGTGTCTTTCTTGAAACCAAGCACATTGGTCATTATTCTTATCATTATCATTGAACTATCAACTTTGGAAATTATATTTGATTGGTTGTTGGCTTTCTCGGTTTGGTAAATCTTATCTTTCATTGATTTCACTCGGACACCATGTTCCTATACTACTCAAGGATATCACTAAGTGATGAGAGTGGTCGAGATGGTTCATGGTCTTTTATCTGCTTTGTTTTATCTGTCATTGATTTGATCTTTCACCATGTTCCCATGCTACTCAAGGATACCACTAAGTGGTGAGAGTGGTCGGGATGGTTCATGGTCTTTCATTTTTAATTTGTCTTTTATTTGTGGGATATCCTCATCAAACTCTGGGGCATTCACCTTGACCCATGATGTATGTTTTTCAGGATAGATTGGGGCATTCCTTGTCTGCATTATGTCTAATCTCATGCCAAAAGGATCACAGGATCATTGTAACTTCATATATGTCACAACGTGACACATCTGATTTTCTATATCAAAAAGCTCTACAAGAGACAAACAGTGCACTAATAAAGAAAAGCAAGGATTATTTTTTTCTTTTTTTTTTTATTTTTGTTTTGCCTCGTGTCCTTTCAGGTTGGATTTGTTTTCCTTTTGGCTTGTATTGTTTCTCTCTTCAATCAGTCTTGTTTGGGTCTTGTGTTCTTGGTTTTTTTTTTAAATGGCCTTTTAGTTTTTTGCCCAATTTTTTGTGGGGGGCATCCCACCTCCATCCTTTGGTTTGTTGGGGCTGCTTTTTGTGTGATTTTTCTTTTTTCTTTGAAACAATGCTCATAATCGCATTGTCTCAAAGAGGGGCAAAATGTAGACACCTAAAAATGGTCATCGCCCCTCCATCCCCTTTTTAGTCATATTATATGTCCTCGGTCAATTTTGCTCAATTTTGTCTATTTTTGTCCTTTTTTATCATTTTTAGTCATTTTAAGTCATTTTCAATTATTTTGATTTATGTTTTGTCATGTTGCTAATTTTGTGTTATTTTAATGTGTTTAGTTAAATAATTTTGAAAATTATTTTATTGTGTCCTAATGTTCTTTCTAGGGAATTAATTAATTAAATTAATGTCCCTATGTCCCTTTTTAACATAAATAAATTTCATTTATTTATGTCCTTTTGTATTTTATTGCACATTTAAATATTTCAATATTTAAATAACTTTTTGGATTTCTTATTTTATTTCACATTTGAATTTTATTTTATTTTATTTTACGTGTCTTTTAAGTTTTGAAGGGAAATTTGCAATTCTGATTTATTATCTGGTTTTATTATTACCTCTTAGCTTTCTTTTCCCTCTGACTGTTCATTTTGGTGTATGTTCAGTTTTGAGTCATTTTTCTATCTAATAGGTCTTCTTCATTTTGAGGCTAACCATGATTCAAGTATCCTCATTATTTTCAAATTATATACTTGTTTTTTTCCTCATATTAGTGTACTTGTCA
Source organism: Thuja plicata (assembly GCA_018584345.1). NCBI lineage: Eukaryota > Viridiplantae > Streptophyta > Pinopsida > Cupressales > Cupressaceae > Thuja > Thuja plicata. The sequence goes on from MU224600.1 coordinate 4,854,802, forward strand.
AAGAAAGAGCTACATCAAATTTGGAGGAGAAAGAAAAATAATGGAGCACAACTATGAGTTTGCATGATTTTGTTTTACATTATTTTATGCAAATTTGATTTTAAATACTCCATTGAGTGATTAGGGATGTTGAATATGATTTAATGCTTTTTTGTGGTTGAAGTTTTCATATTCTCGTTCTCTAAACTAACCAATTTTTCCCTATCTACACCTGATTTGAGATACTAGACCTTTTGTGGTTATTATTATTATTATGTTTTATGTGGATTATTGTGTTATTGGTTATTTGGAACTAAGCTTGACGGTATTACTTAATGTTGTGACTATTCTGTAATATTGTTTTCTATTGGCATACATAAGATGCACCTTGATACAATTGTAATTACTTTATTCATATTGATATCATTGTGGATGTAGAAGGGAGTTTATAACTGTGACTTTATTAATGATCATTTATGCCTAATGACTTTATGATGATGTTGTATGATGCTATCTGGTTCATTTTTTATATGTAATATTTTGGATTATATGGATCTTGATGCAATTTGATTATTGTTTCATTGATGGATGTATCAGTGGTTATTGAGACATTGCTATTTACCATGTTGGTTATTATATGGATTGAGGATTTTAATATATGCTTTTATTGTTGTAAATTGTTATTTAATGCTATAATTTAAGTGAAATGGTTATATATGATATTTATTAAGGATTAAATATGAAAGGAATGGTTTCATAACATTCAAATACATAAAATGATTACGCTGCTAAAATGTTATTTCATTAGTTTCATTTTTGGATTATTATATATGTGCTTCGACTATCTATACTGTGAGCAGCTACACTTGATGTGCGATTATTTTAGTGATGTTAGGAACCAAACATCGACTTCACCTAGTTCCATAGGTTTGAGTGTGTCGTATCCTCGATAGTGGCACATGAGATAGTTGCATTGGTCATTTATAACATTTAGCCATTTTCGTTCATGTATGGACAATGTATCCATAATATCAATATTATAGCTCTAATTACCATGTGGCTAAAATCTGGATTGACCTTGCATGTTTGTGATAGACCAGTAAATGTTCGTGCATAGTATTGCATCCATAATTTTCATTGTTAATTGATTTAAATGCATAAGTTATTGGTTATTTTATAAATTATTGGTAATTTGTCGTAGTGTTATTTCATTTAATTAAAATTGATTAATTTAATCCATGTTGGATTTTGGGGGATCATTTAGATTTAATTGATTTTTAAATCATGCAAAAAGACTTTTTTTGAAAAGTGCTTTATATTTTTGAAGTGAAATTTAACTCCTAACTTTTTTAATTTGGAAAATGAGAAGAATTGCAAAACCCTCTTTTGGTGAAATTGATCTTTTGCTTGTTGGGATTTTCATGGGTAGTGGCTTGTTGGATTTGGGTTGTGATTTCTCTTCTTTTCTGAGAAGTCATTGGATTTCATGGAGTTTGTGAATTTCCTCCTTCGTTTTGGCCTTTTCTTCATTTCGAGGTAGGAAACCCCATATCTCATTTTGTTGTTCAATTTTTTGCTTCTTTCTTGTTTCTTTTAGTTCATGGGATGAGATGTAATTTATCCCCCATTTTTTTTATTAAGTTCCATGCTTGTTTGGGCTTCTTTGCATTATGTTTTTTTGGTATCTCAGAATATGAATCTGGGTAATCTTATGATCCCCATATTTTTGTGTGTCTAGAATGAGAATTTTATTTAAAAAGTGTGTTGTTGAGCACTGAGAGGCCAATGGGTTTTACCCATTTTGTTTGAATCCAAATTTGAATTTTGAAGCTTTTTCATGGTCATTAATAATGGAAATAGTTTGGGACTGGTTTATGGTCCAAGTTGTGATTTGACAAAAAATTAGATTTTGATGGTTTTTATAATGTGGGATAAAGGAATTTATAGATGAAATTTTGATTGTGGAGGGATTCAAGATCATCCTCTCAAATTTATGGCCATTTGAGCGTGCCTTTGCATGGTTGTCCCTTATCAACTTTACAAGCATCTTTATTAGTGATTAATGTCATTGTGGGTGTATTTATGTATTTGTGTTGTGAAGTGCACCTTGGGATCATTTAGGGATCCTTACTCTTGTCCATGGTGCCAATTGAGTGTGTGTGAGACTCGTCGCCTTTCTTGCATTTTGTGTTGAGACATGACATTTGGGTCATATTGTAGTATTGTTGTCCCTTTTGTGGAATTATGCCTTGAGAGTTTTATTCTTTGGTTTTGGTTGTGAGATACATTCTTGGATCATATAGGTTTGTTAGTATCCTTTGTGTTTTTTTTATGTCAGACCGTATTGGGATCCATGCTCTTGGCAATGAGGTTAAAAAATCATGTTTGCACACTACTTGCTTGCCCTATTTTATTGGCTTTTCATTGCATTGTTTGGTTTTTCAATCTTAGTTTTCAATGATGTGTGTGTTTGAGGATGCACCTTGAGAAAAATTGAGTTATACCGATTTGAAGGGATCTTAGAGAGAACTGTACTCTTGGTTTGAGACCAATTGATTTCTCCTCATATCATGATGGTATCCATGACCCTTGAGTCTTTTTGTTTCCTTGTGTTTATGGAATTTGTATTTTGTCTTTATTTATTGGCTTTCCTTATGCTTGATTTGAGATCGCATTCAACATTAGATATATGGTGTTTGAGACTGCATCCTTAGCATAATAGAGTTATATGTATTAATGGGATATTTGAGAGACTCGTGCTCTTGGTTTGAGACCAATCGATCTTACCATGCTTCATTATGGTTTTATGAGCTTTGAGTCTTTTATTGCATTGGTTTGCATAATGCCTCATTGTAGTAATGAGGTGATATTGTTGGTATTTGAGTAGTGGAGTGGAGTTACTCTTCATGGTGGGTTGGGACACAAAGGGAGTGCTAGGGTAACATGTGGGGAGTTCATAATAAAGTGACAACTAAATAAATGAATGGGGTAAAAAATTATAACAAGATTAAAATAATGACTATGTGGTAATCTTGAGGACATTGATCAAAGGTATGTCTTTGTCTGGCCATATGAAGATATTGATCAAAGACATAGTATTCGGTCATTTATAAATGTTGATCAAATATATGACTTAGCTTGGCCATCGACGAACGTTGATTGAAATCTCAATAGAGCTTCCTTTATGACAGAAGGATTTATCAAAGTTCCATGGGTCATCATGAGCCATGTGATAAAACTCCCACTCTTGAGTCTTTGCATCAACCATTATTTAGGTCTAAGTAGTGACCTTGGCTATATTGACTTAGTCTCTTTCAGTCTAAGAGTTACATTGGATTATGTCATGCTTTCCTAATTGTATGCACATGTTTGACATGAGTGTTAGCCTATTATTCCCTGTGTGCATTTTTCTTATTTGGGATGTGTGACTATCTCCACAAGCATGATAGGGTGGGCCTAAGGGTCCACATGATCGAGTGGCATGACACATCACTGTTAGGGACCGATGTACAAGTGGTGGACTAGATCCAGTGGCATGGTATTGATCACGTTGTGCTCATTTATATCCTTATGTATTTTTTGGTAGTGTGTCAGCATCCCTTGCGGGATTCATGACATGGCTTAACCGCATCATGTAGATTATATAATTCTAGTGGTTGTATCGGGCATTGACTGGTCAATCTTTTGGTGCTGCAACAATCACACTTGTAAAAAGTAGTATCAAAGCTTGGTCGCAGGTTTGAGTCTCCCACATGAATGACATGGGAATGTGCTGAGTGACACTAGGGGGATTGTTTTAGTGTTTCAGCATCCCTCATAAGATTCATGGCATGGATTAAGCACCTCCTATGTATTTATAAGTCCAGTGGTTGTATCAGGCATTGACATGTCAATCTTTTGGTACAAAGACAATCACACTTGTAACAATATTTACTTTTAGTGATTATGCTGCAATCTTTTGGTACAAAGACAATCACACTTGTAACAATATTTACTTTTAGTGATTATGCTCTCATAGTATCATGCTTAGTTTTTTAGTATATTTTCATTTTTTTAATCTTATTGAATGAGTTTGACCTTGATCATGTATATCAGGTACTCCCCGATGTGGATCTTAATGTGTTTTTACATCTACTGCCCTTGTGCATTTTTCTTCTCTTCCTGCATATTTTTCACTATTTTTGTGCATTCATTAATCAAATTTTTACATTCATGACATCTTGATGTTGACTTGGGTCTGGATAAATGACAATTAGGTCTATGGATACCCTTTATCCTTTGGACTCTTTCGATGTTTTCATAGTCTGGTTTTGACCTTTGTAGGTGCACATTTCATTTGGTGTTTTAAAATAAACCTTTGTTTAGTTTTTTATTAGGATTGACTTAGTCTCATCAATTGTTATCTGTGAGCTATTATCCAGCTTGGTCTTCCATAGCTCGTTGGACATTTTCTGAGCTCTTGCGAGGCAATATATGGGACGTGTGTACTTAATTAATTTGGGGTGTTTTGGGTTGTCATGGAACCATTGGAAGTGTGTAAAGGCTTCCGCTTGTGCATTATTGTGTGATAATCATTGTTCTTTGTTTATTATTTATGCAATGTATCTTATTTTTATGCACTTGTGTTGTTGATACTTATGTTATTGAAAAAAAAATCAATGCATGTTTTACCCTTTATTCTGAGGATTTTTTGGCGGGGCATTACATTCTGTCCACTATCCATAATCCTATGTATGTCCATCCCCATTTTCTATATTTTATCTTAACTATTATATTCATTCCCTCCATCCACTATCCATTATCCTATCTAAGTTCATCCACTTTTTCCATATTTGATCTTGACATCTCCTCCATCTCATATACCTTATCATTTTCATTTCCTCCATCCACTATCCATTATCTTATCTAAGTTCATCCACTTTATCCCTATTTGATCTTGACATCTTAGTCATATCCTCCCTTCCATATTAAATATCCTATCCATATCTTCTATATTTCATTCTATATCCTCTTCATATCCTCCATCTCATATCCCTTATCCGAACCCATTCTACTTTTATACCTTTTTCTTGCTTAAAGCTTGAGGCACTAAAATATCCATACATGCTTTGGACAATACAAGTCTTCATTCCCTCCATGCATTTTCATTAAATATTATCCTTTTGTCTTACACATCATTTATCCACCATCTTTCCATCCTTCATTCTCCTACCTCTAGCATGGGGCATTTCACTCCTTTGCAACATAGTTCATGAACCTTCGTTTATCCTCCTTCCATCCTATTCAATCCTTCTTATCCTCAAATATTATCATATCTTATCTATTTATCCTCCTTTCATCCTATTCAATCCATCTTATCATCTAATCCTATCATACCTTAATCCATTTATCCTCATCCCATCATATTCAAACCATCTTATACATTTCATCCCATCATATTGAATCCATTTATCCTCCTCTCATCTTATCCAATCATTTATTCTCCTTTTATCCTTATAATCCAAAAATCCCTATAATCCAAAAATCCCAAATCAGTGCAATCAATCCTAATCATGCAATCCAATCTTTCAATCTAGCACATAATCTTTAATCAATCCATCATTTTGATCCAAATCAACTATAATCTATTGATCAAATTTTAATCAAATCATCACTATGGGATGTATCCTTCTCAATCATTTGTATGTGCATTGTTCTCATCGTTATCTTTTCCATCCTCATCAATCAATCAATCCATCCATCAATTGATTTTCAACTTTACTAGGGGCACAATTTTGGTTTTCTTTTGGTTTGTTGTGCATGCTTTCTTGTTTCTTGTATGTTTGCATTGTTTGCATCTATCATGGTCTTTGCATCCTATTTTCACAAAGGCGTCATGGTCTTTCATATCATGGTGTCATAATACATATGGTTGTATTTTACCTTTTTTATCAGGTACTTGGCACATTTCCATCTCGGTTCTTCATACCTTGGTGCATAACATCAACTTCAATGTCAAATATAGGTTGTTCATACCACTTCAACATGACTTTCCTCTATTCTCCCTTAATTATCCCTATACATTTCCCTTTCATCTCCATTCCATACTCCTATCCATTTTGAGAGCATATCTATGTTCTTGGAACTTGTATGTCCTCTCGAGGAGGCATACCACTACCCCCTCATCATCCTTCCTCAAATAAATTATGCTACTAGTCTTATCCATTTTTATCCACTGTGTTTTATTCTTCTTTGATATAACATTACTTCATGATGCTACATCAAAGAGGGGTAAAATGTAAACACTTAAATGTGTCCACTCGTGAACAAAGTTGACTTGATCCTATCCTAGCCAATTAAATAAATATGTATTGTTTATTTAATAATCCATTATCTTCACCCTACCCTTAATTAAATAAATTTACATTTATTTAATTAAATTTAGTATTGTCCTTTATCCATCACCTTTAATTAAATAATTTATATTGATTTAATCTTAGCCTATTCCTCCTAAAGTTTAATTAATCATAATTAATTAAACCTAACCTACAACCTAATACCCTCATTTCATTCTAAATCCTACCCACTAATTAATCATTGATTAACTATGCTAATTCCATCATTCCTAAATTCATTAGCCTTTTTCCACAATTTAAAATTAACTCACACATGTGATCACGTTCATTTAATTTTAAATCAACCCTACCTTTCTCACACATGTGTATCCACCCTCCTCTTTAATTTGTCCCCACCTATTACTCTCTTTCTCTTCCCAATGTTTCTCACACATGTGTGGGCACAAATAATCCCACATGCATGTTCCCACTTGTCATTTTCATCATCTTCCCCAGTGTGCTCACACATGTGTGAGCACACTTGGCCCTTACACATCCCTTCTCCTTATGACACTTGTCACAAGGAGAAACCTTCAATCCATGCCTTCTCCTTGAATCAATCCTCACCATCCATTTATCCCTCAATATTGGCCCTTGATTTCTCTCATGACAAATCTATAAATAAAGGCCTCTCTTCTCATTCCTCATCACATCTCCATAGTCTATGGTTATGTTTTTGTGCTAACGAGCAACCACATTTCTTCACCAACAATGTCATCAACACTTTGAGGTTTACATGTTCTTGTTGAGTAGATTAATTTTGTTTCTTATTCTATTTCATCAGATTTACATGCATATTAATATATCATTTGAGGTTTGTATGTTCATGTTTGAATAGGCTTAGTTCATATGAATCTTCTCTTTTTTAACATTTTCATGCAATACACAAATATATTATGGTTGGAATTATGTGGAAAAAACTCATGGAATATATCATAAGTGGATTATATCACATTATACAAGAGGATCTTAAGCATGATAGAAATTCATCTTGTTGCATATTTTTTCCCAGGAATTTTGTATAATATGAGAAAGGAATTCATCTTCATCCTATATATCTATCATTGAAGTCCTCTCTATATTCACGAGTATCTTAAGGGAGTATCGGTATTCGTCTTATAAAATTTACAACACAAGTGGATCTAAATTAATATGAGTTGTGTTGGAGATAGAGAACCAACTTATTTATGACATTCCCATTCGAAATAATCATATTTCTAGACATGTAGCCAATAAAGGTGTTTGTTGTAGCTAATCATGGTCAACCTAAAATTTATAGATATCCTCCCTAATTGCCTTTAGTTTGTAAGACCATGAAATTAGCAAGGTATTCCTAAGAGCCAAGTGTGATAAATAGGTCTTCAATCATTCCTTGTCGTTTAAAATTTGATCTATCTTCAAGTTGGAGCATTGTTAGTGAGGGCCTCGAATTCATTAGATTCAAATTATTCATTATTTCCGTAGTCATCACATTTATAGTTGCACCAAGATGAATCAGTGTGTTTTTTATAAATATCCCATTTATATGGACATTCACTATCAGGTTGTCAAGGTTTGAGTATTTGGGAATGATCAAGGTTCCTAACATAATATCAGATAGCTACCCTACTACATGGGTAATCTATGGGTTTTCCCTTTTTCTACCTGGCTAAATTTAAGATACAACACCCTAATAGTTTTACGGTATATTGGAATGTCCTTTATGGCTTGAATGAGAGGAATTTTCACACAAACGTTCTTCAATTGACCCAAGAGATAAAATTTAGGCTCAATGTGTAATTTTTGAGTAGCCAACCTTTCAGAAATTGTAGTTCTTTATTTGTGAGATAAACATGTGATTGGGTCTATTCTAGCTTCTCATTGTTAGTGAGATTTATGGCTATTTCACCATCAAATAACTCTATAATTTGTGAGGATGTGGGACCAAAAAGAGTATTTCCTAAATACAAGTGGACATCAATGATCTCAATCACATAGGTAGGTTATCAGATAGCCTCATTAGTGTGATAATTTTGAATGATCTCGTTGTTACGATTTGGTACAAGTTGAGCATGCAACTTTAGTGCTCTTGGTTGTGTTGAAGTAGGTGCAATTCGATTAGGCATAATTTCTTATTGTTAGGGTAATAAATTAGGTGCAAGTGTTTCCTATGGAGGTGAAGGTTGTTGCTATGGTTAAGGCATGTTAAGATTTTTTTCTTGTTGGTTGTCGTGCCATTGTTATGGTCGTGGATTTTGAAGAGGTTGTCATTCATGGTTATAGTTTGTAAACTAATATGGGTATTATTATGGTCATGTACCTTGTCTTGACATATAATTAGATGGTTAATTACTTTGTTTTATTTTATTGGGCATAGGGATACGAGGTAGGTTATTCAAATTTGCAACATTTGCATTGACCATGGTAGGAAATGAAACATTGTAAGATAGGGGGTATTGAGGTATCCTTGTCTTTTTTGCCATAGTTTTTGCTAAGAAATGTAGAAAAAAATTCCTTCTTCATCCTCCAAGGCATGGAACTTTGGTCGTTCCCTCTTTTTTTAGAGATGCTAGCAATATTTTTGCATTTTCAATTAGACTTCTTTTGTCTATAGTGGGGAAAATATTTTGTAAGAGTCACTTAAAATTCCTCCTATACCTTCTTCATATAAAGGGAGTATGATTGTGTTGCAGGATTTTCATTCATGTTGGAGAGAAGATTTCTAAGATCCATTCTAGAGACACAAATATATGTCCTAGTGGTAGGCAAGAGTCTAAAGCTTTTAGTTTTCCTCAGAGTTGATCAGGGTAGTTTTGCAAATATGATAATTTTTTGTCAAAAGTTAATTATGACATATCCTCTACTCCAATCAAATGTAGGGCATCCATGTAGTCTTCATCTACTCCTCTTAAAAATACCAGCTTAAGAGATTCAAGGGGGGGCTTTTTTCATGAATTATTCAAAACAAATTGAAGTATTTCCAAATAATCCTCAAGAGCCTCATCTTCCTTTTGTGACATTCAGAAAATATTTTTTATTTTCATGTGCCCTCCATGGTAGTAGTCCTATTAATTCTACATGAATTTTCCCTTAATTATATCTCATCTTGTAATGGAATTTCCACCCAATCCCATAAACCATCTCAAAGAAACATCCTTCAAGGTTACTAGGAAAAGCTTCAGTCCATGGGCATCAATAGTGTAGTCATAGTTATGACACAAAACATTGAATTCAAATAAAAAATTATCAGGGTGTTTTGTGATTGGACAATAGAAATTGGGAAATTCATATATAGTTATGTTCTTGATGGTAGCAGTACATTATTGGCTAAGAATTGGGAACTCAAAAAGTGATCGATTCCAAGAGGTTCCCTACTTCATCAATCATTGTATAAAGTATTTATTTTGTATTTGTAAATGGTCTTGGTGATGGTGATTCCTTAGAGGATGCTAGATTTTTTTTTGTATCTAACATATTTTCTTGACTTTTAATGGATGGAAGGAATCTTCGTAACTTGCTTCTCTTTGTTTCCACATACAATGAAAGTTTGAGCTCGTGAGTTGTCTTCATGTACTTGTTAGTAAATAGTTTGAAGTTTATCTCAAAATATACTATTCCTAATGTTGAAGAACACAAAAAATATAAATTTATAAAATAAACTAACATTAAAAATCTAATGTATACATAAAATAATACTTACATATCCTAAAACTTAGTACCGTCCCCAACAAGGATGCCAAAAATAGTTGACTCCTCAATGGACCAACGGATCCCTTATCAAGTAACCTTTTGTCATAGAAAGGTTCATTTAGTTATTGACTAGGGATATGTATTTTTGGATGATTTTGGCACTATATTTATAGCTAAGGATTCCCTAAGTTATCTATGAGTTGCATATAGAAAAATTAAATTAAATAAGTAAATTAAAGAAGAATATAATTGTAATGAAGGAAAATGGATTGTCTAGCCTAAGAATACAAACTAGAAACCATTTTCAAACACCATTATATTATGGTACAATCAATTATGCCTAACTTTAGGCCCTTGGGAAATTTGGACTCTTAAAGGTTGATTTTCCTTTTTTGATTTGATTGATTGAATATGATTAGAAATTGAAAATGCAAGAACTAGGCTAAATAGTACAAAAATAGGAAATAATCAACATAGAAAATAAATATATAAAGGAACCTATGTCTAAAATCTAAGCTCAAAATGGTTATACATTGCTGCTAGGTGTCATAGTATTAATAGGTCTCTCATGTGCAAAACAAAGGTCAAACTAGTCTTAAGAGCCTCTAAATTGCCTTTTTGTCAAACATTAGGTTAAATTACATAGACTATGGTACTAGGCTCCCTAGTTCCGTCCTTTTTTGTCATTTTTTTCTATTTGCCTCTATCTTTGTCTACACTATGTTCCTGTACCTTCAAATTAAGCCTAGAACCTTTTTCTGAGCCTACACATGCATCAAAGGAGAGGAAACTGGTGTTAGGTTGTTGAAGGTCTTACCTAAGTATTAATAGGTCTCACGAGGGTAAAACAAAGGTCAAGCTAGTCTCAGGAGCCTCTAAATTTCCTTTTTGTCAAACAATAGGTTAAATCACCTAGACTATGGTGCTAGGCTCCCTAGTTCTTGCCTTTTCTACCAAACATTTTCTAGTTGCCTCTATGTTTGTCTACACTATGTTCCTACACCTTCAAACTAAGCCTAGAACCTTTTTCTGAGCCTACACATGCACCGAAGGAGAGGAGAATAGTGTTAAGTTGTAGAAGGTCTTACCTAAGTCAAACCCCAGATGGGTGTTAACCTCCACTAGAGAAAATAATGATTGGAGAGCTTGCCCTTTTATGAAAAAGGCTAAATTTGAAATGAACTACTTGAATTGAAACAATTAAATGAAATGATTATATACCTTTTATTGATATTGAAATTATCTTTAGATAAGTCTTCCAATTGTTGATGAAAGAACATGATAAATTATAGAAAATTCACCACAAAAACATACTTGAAGATGCCTTGTTGTAGCTTTTTGCTTCGTGTGCTCAGATCTACTCTTGAGGAAGAATATTTTCTCTTGAAATGAAACTTGTGGATATGATATATGATCAAATTAATTAGGAATGATGCCTTTTATAGGGTTATCAAGGTATTTTTTGTATTTTGGCTTATTTACAACAATCATATCCTAATTTCAAGACTAGATCCTGTAATATTAAGGCCAACACATTGCTCTCCATAAATTTTGTCCACGTAGTCTCAACAAAATAGGCATCAATTTTTAGGGAAGCGAGATAATAGGATCCTAATATTAAATATGGAATTTATATTCCCATTGATAATATTTAAGTACGTGATAAAGTGGTTTGAAATTTAAAATAGGATAAGACCCAAATAAGCTTGACATAATATAGCAAAAGGGTACACTAAAGTAAGGGACCAAAAGGAGTGTGAAATTATAAGGGGTTACAATTTATGATACTTCAATGACAATGTTGAAAGTGAACCTATCTATAGAGTAGTGGTTGCAAGTCGTTGGTTAATTGACACAACGGTGTTTGTGGGTGATTTCCTACTATGACGATGTTGCAACTTAAGACACACAGTCTTATTCTAATTATGCCATTAATTAATAAAACCAATTTAACTATATAGCAATAAACAAAAAAAGTAATCTATCATAATAACTAACAAATTAACTAGCATTAATACTAAAAGTTTATATGATAAAGAGGATTACAATACCTCAAGTGGCATTTACTTGAATATTTTACTCTGATCACAATGCTCAGTATAACTCAAATTATCATCAATATTCCATATTTATTAAATATTCAAATGGATACATAAAAGATAATAACAAGCTCATCAAATTGAAAAGAAACTAATGACAAGATCTAAAAACTAAAAATGACTGATATATTCTCGATAACCCCATATTCTAACAAGATTTGGAATCTATACATATTTTGAGAGTGGATTACTTAAGACTCTAAACAACCTACTAAAGATTGTTGATCCTCCATAAAAAATGAGTATGACTTATTCTTCTCCATAAATAGAAATGACAACCTAACTAACAAGAGTAAATGGTAATACAAGTCCATTCAAGGTCTTATTGCAATTGAAGGATAGTAAAAATAGGAAATATGCAAGACAAATAAATATCATTATGAACCATGTTTCATTGCCCATAAAATTCCTAAGTTTTCTTCAAATGAATTTATTTTCTAATGAGAATTCTAGTGTCATAAATTGTAACCCCTCAATGCTCCTTTTTGGGCCCTTGCTTTATTGTGCCCCCTCGTAGCTCTTCTCAATCCTATTTCTAGCCTTGTTGCTACCTAACTATCATCAAATGCTCATTTGGTGACCAAATCCCATATCTTGGACCTATGCACTCTGCATTTATCTTTATTTCGCCCCATTCTCAGTGGACTATGGCACTTGGAATCATAGTCCTAGTGGAATATGGTGCTAGCATCATTGTCCCTCTAAATGGGCCCAAATTCAAACATGTTGGAGTGCCAATTTCTGTCATTTGTGTTCCGGCCTTGAAATTAAATGACTTTTGGAAGTAATCCTAATTTATGAAATTCATTGAGAACTCTATTTAAGGAGGTCATTGCTATTTTATTAAGCCATTGTGGAGCAATAAGTTTCAACAACCTTCATACAAGTGCATTTTCATGATTGGTTTTGTCTTGTCATATCATGTTATTGCATCAAGCCTTGAGGGTTTAATCCAAAGAGCATTGCATCATCACCATTATTGAATCTTGACGTAAGTTCATTTCAATTTGGTATTTTACTTTAGATTTAGCCTCTGCCCTGCCAAGGGTAAGTTCTCCTTTCTAGTCATCATTGTTATAGTGGAGGTTAATTCCTACCCAAGGTTTGACCGAGGCAAGATCCTATAAAAGCCAACACTTTTCCTCTCTTTTGTGTCTATATATTATAGATCCAATTATAGGAATTTGTAGATTTAAAGAGAGAAAACTAAGATGCACAATTTCAAATTTTGAACAGGCAAACAATCCTAGCCACTATCAATATACTCTTGTAACCTTTTCTTTTTCATCAAACTTTTTGGAGGATGATCTATAGAGTATCCTAATCTAGTATTTTCTCATTGAATTTGACTCAAAAACCTTTGGCCAAGGACACCTCAATCCCTAGACTAGCATTTTCAGAGCCATATTTCAAACATAGGTTCCTTTTTCTATCCCTTCTCCAAATCTAGTCTTAGAATTTATATTACATGTTCTATATCTTTCTATTTATGTTGATTTTGATGAATTTCCTAGCGCTTTACTTAGTTCTTAAATTTAATCATCAATCAATAAAAAAAATAACAAAAGGAGAATACTCACATATAGAATCCAACTCTCTCTTAAGAACTAAAGTTAGATCTTATTGATTATCCCTCCTTATTGAAACAAGAGGGATGAGTGATCACCTAAGCTATTATTTTACATTTCTAATCTAAGACTCCTATTCCCTACATCTCAACATCAACATAAAGAATATTTGACTACTTCCACTCTTGATAGTTGCATTACATTTGACATCTCAAATGCTACCTCATGAGGTGTAGGGGACCTCGTGCTATGGTTAGTTTATTTTGGCTACAGGTCAGCAATTGGAATTATTGTTGCAAGTTAGTCTCAAAAAGAATTCATCCACATTGCTAGCATACATAACATCATAAGACCATATCATCCATAAATATTCATAAACTAAATGCATTCATTATATGACATATATCATCCATTAAACTTAAAAGTCTTAATAAAGTTGAAACCGAAGTCTTAAAACATATACAATTTCTTGTGGAATATGAGATAAAATAGGTAAACAAGGTCAATCCTGGAGCTCATCACTCCCCATCCCCAAATATCTTCTTGCTTATCCCCAAGAAGAACAAGGCCTCAAGTTATATTGCAATGCAAAGAGTCTTTAGTTTGTTGAGTTAATAACACTTGTTCCTTGCTTCAAATATAACTTTTCTAGTAAAAACAAGGTAAATTTTGGAAATGTGATAAGAAAATCCACATCACGAATGATTGAGAGAAGAAGGGAAGAAAAAGTCAAATAATTATTTTAATTTCTAAGGCTTCATAAGATGAATTGGACACAATTTCTATGGTTGTTACTACACATGCATATGAGGATTCATGGATTACAAATTTTGTACTTGTTTTCATATGAGTCCCCATAGTGAGTGTTTTTTCTACTATGATAATTTTGATGGTGGAAAGGATTGCCTTGATGGAAACTCTCTTCTATTTTTTCTAAAACATTACAACTCAATATTGAATTCTATGATGGGAAGATCAAAGGTATTTTATGATTTCTACACATCATAAGTTTGCTACAAAACTTGTTAAATATTAGCAAGATGAATGATACAAATGTGCAGTTGGCCTTCAATAGTGGTAGGTGTAAGATAGTTTGTGTAGCTATGGTGTTGGTAGAGGGATTTTGGGTTGGGACTTGTTTCTATACTAATGCTAGAACCTTCAACATAAGAACTTATAGCATTGAAGCCTACAAATTTGGTACCTATAAAATATACACCTACAAGGTTAGTAGTTGCATAAAAGGGACTTGCAACAAAGGAGCTAGTAACAAGAGCACTTGTAGAATAGGGACTTACAACACTTGGAAACAGCATATGGGAACCTAAACAAATTGTCACCTCAAAGAGTGAGCTACCAACTAAGAAGAATACATTGCATGAGTACATGGAACACATAGGTGATAAGGGTCTTAGGACCGTGAAAATCAAAAATCTTGGAGGGGCTAGTTGATTATTCTCTTGATTGTGACTTTTATAAACATTGGATTATGTTAAATAAAATCATATTTAATTTTAGTTAGGCGTACATAAGTCTATGATGAGATTTTGGATACTATTCATAGTGATGTTTTTAGTCCCATAGATTGTGCTTAAATTGTCAGAACACTTGTATAATATTTCTTTTATTGATAATTTCTCCCTTGGGCCTACTTTCTTAGGCATAAATTAAGGTCTAATCAATTCAAATTTATGGCTCTTGTGAAAAATGAACAGCTACAAAGATCAAGGTGGTGAGAACATATAACGATAAAGAATATTATTCAACTACATTTGATGTATTATATAAAGAAAACAATATTGTGCATCACAAGATAACTCCATACACATCACAATAAAATGAAGTTACTAAAATAATGAATAGGTCATTCATGGGGAGTATGTGTAATAAAACTAGTATGAAAAATAAATTCTAGGCAGAGGTGGTTAGTATCGTGTGTTATACTTGATTAACATTCCTCATACATTAATACTCGTGGATAAAACCTGAAGAGGTTTGGATAGGAAAAATATACTTTAGCATTTTCAAGTTTTGGGTTGTGAGGCATATACTTGAGCGCTTAAGGAGAGGCGGTAAAGTTGGATTATATTGTAGGGAAGTATATCATCTACTTTGGTGATAGTGAGGAAATGTATACATTGTAGGATTCTATGAGCAAGGTATTATATAATCAAAATATAATCTACAAGGAGAGTAGACCTCCTCCGCCAATTGAGCAACCAAATGGTAATCCAAATTATATAGTGCTAATACCGCCAATTGAGCAACCAAATGGTAATCCAAATTATATAGTGCTAATACTAAACCAAGGGTTTAGGATGGATTAGATAAGAAGGATAATATAAAGAGATTGGAGGGTTTAGAGGAGAAAGGAAGTATGCCTCTTATTTTGAAGGAGGTTCAATCTATAAAGAAGGAAACTAGAAAAATATAGCTCTCATAATTTTAAATGTATTTTTACTTTGGTCACTAATATTGATGAGCATTCGACTATACGACAATAATGGAGATGGATGATAGTGAATTTTAAAAGTTAGCCATAGATGATGAGATGGCATCGCTAAAGAAGAATGGGACTTGGGACTTGGTTAAGAAGAGAAAGCATTTGGTTACAAATGGATCTTTTTAAACAAATTATTTAGATGGTAGTGTCGAAAAGTACAAGGCAAGACTAGATGCAAAAGAATATTCCTAAACTAAGGCAATTAATTATGATAACAATTTTTTCTCTATATTTGAGGTAACATTCATTTGGTTCTTATTATCTACTGCAACAACTCTTGGCCTTGAAAGTAAGCAAAAAGATGTGATAAGACAATCATCCAAATTGATAAGCTTGAATGAAATTTTTTACATGAAATAACCCAAGAATTGTGTGGTAAAAGGTAAAGAATCATTAGTTTGTAAATTGAAGAAATTTTTATTTAGTCTCAACCAATCTCCTATCTCCTAAAATGTGGCATAGTTAAGTTTGATTAATCTATTTTGGAGTTTAGATTTGTAAGTTCCAAATTAGATCACTATGTAAATTTTAAGTAGGATGGGGATCATTATCACTTTAAATGTGGATGTATATTAACTATCATCAATTTCAATTAGTTACAACAATCTTGCACTTCACTACTTGGAATATCAAACTATAGTATTTATACCCATGCCTTATGCTTTTTTCATATCTTAATGGCATTTTGGTGGTTAATCCTATACGAGAGTAAGATGTCCAACTCTTAATGCAAATCCTTCAAAACTTGCAAACCAATCATTTAAAGTTGAATGGGAAAAAGGTGAATTCGAACAACACTATCTTAGGCTTATTTGGTTTATGTAATATGTGTAGTGAATTGAACATGAATATTAACAGAAATACATGTCCTCCTCTAAACCTTTTCCTACTAATGTACATGAATTTAAAGCTTTGTGTGCTAGCTTATTTCTTGTCATTGTGTCATTTGAACTTTTTTAGTTGCAAGTCGTTAATTTGGAAAAAAATAACTTAAAGCTTTTGAGACACTCAAGCAAAATTGACAAAGCACTTTTTTTTTTGGGTACCTTGTAACATTTGAAGAACCCTTTTAAGACAAAGCTCTCGACACGATAGTTTCCCTTTGGGGGAAATAGTCAGATTGACCAAACAATGTCTACAAAACCTATTCAAAATTGTATCTACCATGTTGATTTGTCTGCAAGACCTATTTAAGTTTATCCAACATGAAAGATTGTTGTACTCATTGTTGGGAAAAGAACCAATTTCCCACATCAACCACACCACTCACAAACTCCTCAAATCGAAAATAAGTCGGAACAATATTGGCTTCTTTCTTGGATTTCATTTAGTAATAAAACTCAAAAAAGTGGCCTGAAGTGTAAGACATGTTGTCTACTAACAATAATTTTGGTCTTTATGTACCATTATGCAATAGAAGTGATCTATTATTGAAGCCCATTAATAATAGTATCAAGAAGATAAAAAAAATTGGGAATTGGTAAGCCATTCAAACTTTTGAAAAATGTAACTAGGTATGGCTCAAAGGGGTGATTGCTTTATACAACATAGAAAAACAATTATGCTTTTTATTACAATTGCTTATAAAATCACCTACATTTATAAATTCAATTCATTTTGACATAGGGAAAACAAGGAATAAATTCAAAAGATACATGTATTGGCTATACATGCCATATGATGCTTAGTTGCAACTTTCATCGCCAGTCCCTTTGAAGCTTGGGAAAGCGTCTTCTTTAAATTCATGGAACATCACAATCACCAAGAGGCAACAAAATCATGTTATTCCTTTGATGGGATTGTAAATTCAAGCTTAGTAAGCTTTCATATATCAAAAGGACACATAGATGGCTTTCAAGCTTAGTAAGCTTTCATATATCAAATGTTGAAAGGACACATTATGGCTTTCCCAATGTTTGAATTAATTTTACCATCTTTGACGTTTGCAAGGGCGTCAAGCATAAAAAGCTGCAAATATGAGATAAAATGTTTGAATATGTAACTTATCAATATTATGTGAATAATAAGGAGAATGACAATTCCCTCTACATAATTTCAAATTGAGTAAATGAACAGTCGGTTGGATTCTCTCGATTTCTACTGTTATGTTTTCCGAAGTTCAAAAGAAAAGTTCAGAAGTGAATGATCGCATGGTGAAGAATAAATAGTTGAATAATTGAAGGGCTTGATAAAAAGTTTTGAACTTCAGGTTCAAAAGTGCCAATAGCTATTTTATACTATCATAAAAAGGCAATAAATTAAGCTTAGTACCACCTCACAACATAATTTCTACATTTCAACCCTCTTTTAACCCTCTTCCCATTCTACATCATGATGAGCACCGCCCATTTCTCAGCAATCCCCTCATAATAAATTATCCCAAGATAAGTTGTCAAGATATTTACATTACCGTCCCTACTGTTGTTGAATGCATCACACTTTAAAATATCCCCTCGTAATAATTATCCCAAGAGTAAGTTGTCAAGAAATTTACATTACTGTCCCTACTGTTGTTGAATGCATCAGACTCTAAAATAAAATGTTTCTGTTTCCACTCTTTCAAGAGTGAAAAACATATTCACTTTCAAAGCTTTTTTGGTCTTTCCTAACAACCCCCCCCCTCCCTCTCCTCTTTCACAATAAGAGTTGGTTCTTAACTAAACAATAAAAAATTAGGCTCTTCAAGATTACAGATGGGACTAAACTCTTCAATATAATACTTCATCTTCTCCCTGGCCCTTCATCCTAAAAAGGCTTATAAAACTTTTCAATATAAAGCATACACAAACCATAAAAACTACATTATGAATACCCAAGATTAATGAAAGATGAATTCTCTAGTTTCTAAGTCCAAAGGATACGTTCATAACAATTATATTCTGCTCATCGGGGGCAACTACAATTCGACGAGAAACACATACCACAGAATGGGAAACGCTTGTCTGATATATTATACTTATACAATATCAGATTTTGTATCCATCAATACATTCAGAGTGAGATCCTCGCTTTAATTCAATTCCAGATTTACAACATCCATGTTTAAATGCTGATTAAGATATATACACGTAGTATTAGGATATTTTACCCTACAATCAACTCTCGCGGGCAACCAGACCTAATGTCTACACGCTTATGAATGTGTAATTGTTACCTTCGATGTGAGTCATAATCAACAATAAATTATCATAGAAATCTTCCCTATTGCAATTCAAACTCTTAAAATTAGCAACATAAGAATCAAGAACAAACATCAACATAGCATGCACTAACAGAACGCAAACATAACTTGAACGTACATGGCATTTCAGTATTCATATTGATTCGGATTGACATATACTCAAACAACATGAATTTTTTAAGATGTGACGCCCAATACTTGCAATGTATGTAGACAGTAAACACTAGCGGTTTCTAGCAAGCAGACTTCAAAACAGCCGATAATAACACCTTTTCTATAAGCTCGTGAACTAAACCTTTTTGTCTAGAAGAAAAATGGAGCAACAAATAGCATATAGCAAAGCAATCAAAAGGAATTTTAATTAGGTGTAGTATGAAGGCCCAAATAGAAAAACAACTTATGCACTCGTTCTTTCAAAACATGTACAATGGCATAAAGCTTAGACAAACAATAAGCTACAAGCGCTAAAGAATTAGATGTCCCCGGACGAAATCAGTTTGTGCTTAATCAATATTCCTTAGCGTTCAATCCTTCTCAGCCCCATATAGAAGTGATATGACATTGGATGGTTTAAAACCTTCCATCTAATCCCTCATCTGTTACATAGATGAATCCAGTTCTCAAAGGAGGAATATTATCTTCTCTTGGAAAGAAACATAATCATCTCAAGTACAATCATAAAACAAAATCGATAGCTTTCTTCTACTGACATCAGGGCTTCAATTCACTATTTACAAAATGGCAATGCAACCACTCAAAAGTATGGTGTAGTGTATACTCCCTGTAGTGTACTCCCAATCAACAACAAAAGTTCATATTGCAAAAGACAGGTCATAAAATGGAACTGAACAATACGAAGACATAAAGTTAGAAACACCAATTATGGACAGCTTTTAATAATTCGGAAGCAATTAAATAGCAACTGATAGTTTACCATCATTCCCTAGGAATGTAGATTCAATTCCAAAAAAAGAATATAATGCCTAGTACTTGTCCCAAAGAAACACATTCCAGGGTAGCCACTCTTAAGCAAGTTTGGAAAAAACCAAGCTTCCAATAACATTTCATACAAGAGGTAAACATATCCTTGAAGCACAACCAACCAGCTAAGTTTCATAGCTGAGATGTTCCTTCTTTCATGACTAACCCATTGCATACTTTTGGGTCCAGTTTCTTGCAGTTGCTTCATACTTTGCCTTATCAGTCTTATACATGTGAGCAATCTCAGGTACAAGGGGATCGTCTGGGTTTGGGTCAGTCAATAAAGAACATATTGAAAGTAAAACCTGCATATAAAGTCAAATTGTATCAGATATCTTCTATAGGGAAAAAGCAATAAACCATTTTTGCTAACAATGCAAACAAATAAATAGAATTTCAATACTAATAGCATCAAGAAAGGAGTAACCTTGGATATTGTCAATGCAGGACTCCATTGTTCCTTCAGAATGTCAAGGCAGATACTGCCATTGCTATTGATATTAGGATGATAAACTTTAGTCCGGAACGCAACCTGCACGCATATTAAAACAGTCAACATCAGGACCCCAACAACTGTATGTCTAGGAGATTGGCCCCAAATGTACGGCATATCAAGATGGCCAATGTCATTATAGAATTTAGCTCATACTGGCTTAAGTTTGATAGTTTTGAAATTTTGATAAATGCAACCATATCTACCCCCCCTTGACAGATTCCATAGGATTGAGAGGATAGATAATTAAATTTAACAGTCAGCGCAAAAGATCACAAGACAAATTAAGAGTTAAAATTTCAATAGGAATATGCAGTTAGAGAGAACTTTGAAAAACAAGCACAGATCACAGAACTATATTTCCACCTTGTTATGTAAGCAGGCATAGATTGATGAAATACATCCACCTCAAGGAAATTGCAGGCACTTATAACCATGATAATATGGATCCCAACATTGCAGAAAATTGAATCCCTTCATTTGGTTATATACATGACATTGGGTGATGATACACATCAATAACGACCAAATTGCAGGTACCCAAATACCATGACATATAAATCCCAACAATGCAGAATACCAGCAACCTCAACCATGATTGTGTATGAATTAAAGATTGGACACGTTATGATAATAATACAAAAGCAAAAACCCACACCATAAATAAGAAACTGTGACCAAAACTTTGGCTTATTTTTTGAATATGTACTCCCCTTATCTAAAAAGGTATGGTCCTACACTCTTGATGCCCAAAGCATACACAGGCAAGCCTAGAGCCACAAGTCCAATTACATACCATACACATTCATAGAATTTCTACACAAGTAACAAATCCCAAATGGAAGGGCAATTAGCTCCACTCCATAAAGCTGACCCACTTGAGCACAATGTATAAGGAGAATAAAAAATGGACCCCATAAAGTTACCCATCAAAGCAAACCATGTCTTACAGAATATGAGGCAATCTCCAGGCATGCACTGGCATACACAGTAAAAATATGGAGTCTACATCAACATGAAAGGTCACGTTGTCAGATTATAGTGCCTTAATAAAAAAATATGTTAGGAGCCTTTACTGTATTAGGGCAAGGTTACTGCACTGTGTTCTTAACTGAAATTTTAGTGACCCTTCAGATTACTTTGTAGTTTCACATTGAAAGTTTAATTTATAAATACAGGAAAATGACAGCATTCTTACAAAGAAATGACAATAATGAAACAAGTATTTGGCATGATGCAAATTCCAAAGTAAAGCATGTAAGTGCAATCCATGAATATAAAGCTCAATCAGGATAGATTACCTTTGGGGGCTTGAATGGATAATCTGGAGGAAAATGAATAGTGACCAAAAACACACCCCCTGAGTATGGACTATCTGGAGGCCCCATAATTGTAGCTTGCCAGTGGAACATATCCTCTGCCACTGGACCTGCAAGACAATAAATAGCAAGAGCAATTTCATAAAATTATACAGTAGAGACCATAGGCATAACTAGTCAGGGGTAGCAAAGATTAAAAAGTTGTTAATAGAATGACGAAGTTACATAGAGCTTCTAAACTTCCTGAATGACATTTATAAGACTCTTCAAAAGCAATAATGGCAACACACAAGCACAGCTGTGTATTTGAAAGAATGCTGCTGGAGTCAATTGTGTATTTTGTATTGACATCACCAATAATGGCTCAGCAATCCATCATCAGGAATTTCTTTTTCATTCTCCTGATGATGGATTGCTGCACGATTAAAATCATTGATACAAAAAGCACACACGGTTGATTCCAAAAGCATTCTTCCAAATACAACATGGATTGTGTTTAAATAACTTTGCACTTCTTACAATAATACATGTTGAACATCACATCACAAGAATATCCCAGTTTTGTTCAGTAAACTAACTGCCCCACCTTAGTTGGAGCTCTTATAACTTTAGAAGACTAACGGAATTTTCCTCTCACACTAGGAGAGGAGATACCTAAATGGTTTGGTCACTTTTCTATACATGGCACTCAGCCTAGTCAAATTATGATTTAATCAAAATCATTTTGCACTTCTGTATATAATATTTATCAAACATCACAACAGGTATACAGGTTAGTTGAGTGAAATAATTGTCCCTGCCTTAGTTGGAGATAATATGACTTTATAACAATAATAATATTTTCTTTCCTTTTCACTTGTAATTACTTTGGTGTTTGGATTTTGTTTATTTTCATAGCCAAATGCCATAGCTAAAATGTAAGAACAAGTGAAATATGTAATTACAACATGGCAATTGCATAAAAAGTTCATTTCAAATTCATACTTTTACTTATTTAAGTTTTACGATAGCTTAAACAGGTACCTATCTGTTAAAAAATAATTGTCCCTTGTATTTTAGAAAAGAAAAGATCCAGTGAACCTGACTACAGATGAGTATAAATGAAATATAAGAAGTGAAAATTAAAAAAATTTAAACAAATCTGATCAGAATAAACCCAAATAGCCCCAAAAAGGGAAGCTAAAATCAATAAACATGTTTTGCTCCTAAGTTTATATGTGGTGATAAATAGACAAGAGTGAAAGACAAATTCAATCAAACTGTATAGAATAAACTAATCTATATAAGAGAACAACATATATCACATTACTGAGCAAAGAATAAGTGAACAAGATGGCAGTCTCTACATAAACCAACATATGGCATAACCTATAAAAGTGGTTTGTATGTTTTCATGTCATTGACCTCTACTGGAAAGAAATGGCAACCAATAAAACTCTCCTTGCATGTAACTAAGTAACAAGTATACGAGGCTTTGCATGCAATAAGAAAGAAGACATAATGCTGCAACTGGAGACATCCCATTAGACATTTCAAAGACTAATCACTCCAAGTATCTAAAAAGGAGCCCGTCCTCAAAAGATGTGTTCAGGAAATCCTTAAAGTTGTTTTAATCCACCATACATACATGCCACATTCAAACATTCAAGGTAGCACAAAAAGGAGAAAGGCAGCGCACAACTGCATGGAGGAGGAAAAGGTGAGCAAACTGGTAGTGAAGGTGCTGCGGAAGAAGCGCACTCAAATTGGACGCAAAGGGAGGAAATTTGCACAGTAAAGCAGAGGTAACTCCCAATTTTGTAATGAAAGATGAGTACCATTTTGAAATTTTGATAATGCTATGATAAAGATAAACATAGCCATTCAAGGGCAAGATATGTAAGGTATAACGAAGCAGATAGTAAAGCCATGGTAATGAAAGGAAGTAAAACAGTAGCAGTGTGACAGAGCCGAGCACTAGATGTAAGGCAAAGCTAGGGCTTTTTTGAAATTATTGAAGTTTTCGGCTAAGTGCCAAAATATTGTAAAGTTTAAATATTCAGACTATGTAGTAGTTAGCTGTAGACATAGAATATGAAGGAGGAAAATTAGAAACATATAGAAAATGATTGTAAAGGAGCGGAGACTCCTATAGGAAATGAAGATGGTAGTAAGCATGAGATACATTATGAAGGAGGATATATGTAATTTCTTTTTATATAATACAAAAAACACCTATTACCAACCAAAAAGAAAACATTCAAGGTAGCAAATAAAAGCCCAAATAAGTTAGAGAACATCCCCAATATTTAGGAGAAAACAAAGCCAACCATAACATCCATTTCACAATAATTGAGACTTGGCCAGATACATAAAATCAAAAAGTAAATAAAAAGAGAAACAACAAACCTCAAAATGATGCCGATTCAAATCTAATGCTATTAAAGCAACCACATTCCACTTAGTAAAGAAACAAAAAAAACCAAAATAATTCTAGGGTGGTATAATAATAATAAGATCACCATGTACACATATTTTACCCTCAGAATAAATATAAGGACCTTTTAACATGTGATAATTAAATAATTCCAGCATTTAAGTGTCACAGGATATTACTAACCCAGAATTCAAAAATTGAACCAACCTAATCACTACTTAGAAACTCAATTCATCAGACGTTTAAAATACCCACCCTCCAAATCCAACACTAACTTGTCCAAAAATAAAAATATTCTTAAACTACAATTATCTGTAGTCTTGTTACTATGCCCACCTTTTTAGGAATATAAATTGTTATCCTTACCCACTTTCTTTGCAGAGCATCATTTCACCTCAGTCCCTCTTACACATGGAAACCCTTCTTCACACAGTTCATCATTCATCCACCTTAATCGGGAATTTGCAGCCTCGTCTTTTTCAACCTTATGCACAATTCACACGCTTATTTCTGGAATTTAGTATTTACACCCCGCAGCTCCCATTGCATGGTACACCTAGGAACTACACTAAAGTTTAGACATCGCCAAGGACAATTTTACAAAACATAATTGCTTAACCAGGACTCGTTCAGAGAGATCTGTCATCTTGAAAACTTTAATTATTCACAATCAACTTATTCTCACAGCCCTCTTTCATAATATTTTCACCTATTGTTGCAATCCACCCTTAGATCATTATACACACATATTACAGCTTTAAAATCTAATTATTATGTTTTCTTCCCTGTTTCTTTTGCAATTACTACTTCCAGATAATCTTGCAGCACCCTCAATCTTGCAGCACCCTCATGAACTTAACAAGCTTATGATTACAGTCCTCCTTTCATACAATTCACCAATTTTAACCACTCACAAATATATCACTAAAATCTACCGCCTCCTCTACTTCCTGCAACATCATTTCATTATATTCACCCACACTTTCCTAAAATATACCACATCTTATTTTTACAAACCACAGATACAAAATATCATTATGCAGCTAGAAGATGATGTACCATTTGATGGTTGTATGACTGGTTTTACACAATTCAACAAAATATGATAAAAAGCTTAGGGAAGTCTATCTAACCATTGAACCTATCCTATTTTGTTTATAAAAAAGTGCCTTAACATTTGACTGTTAAACTCTCTTGAAAAAATTGCTTGGCGGGCAAGGTCAATTGTCAAATATAGGCCCATCCTAGCTCAGCCCACTACAAATGGTAGAGATTCTGCTCACATAACAATGGCATGTGACAATCAGCTTCATTACAACAACAGTAATGCTTGACCCTCTTCAACTATAACCCCTGCTTACCAAATACACTGCATATGGATCATAGATAGAAATTACACCTCGCATACACTTAAATGGGTCATCATTGTGCCCTAGGCTGAACCCCCTTCAAATAGTAGGCATCATGACCACAAATCCCAGATATGCTGGGGAGCTTTATCTTGACAAGATCTTCACCCTGATTAACTATTACCCCTATTTTACCACACAATGCATGACATATCCCAGGTATGCTGAGGAGCTTCATCCTCACAAGATCATAACCCTGTTTAACCATCACCCCTGTTTTACCGTGCAATCCAGTATAAAACATAGATAGACAATGCATGACCACATAGACACACAGGTCTATGCTGTAAGAGTGGGGCCCCTTCTGTTCATCATCATAAATCTCACTGTAAATGGTCGAAATCTACTTACATAACACTGACATGTGTTCGTCAATTTTATCCCAACAATAGTTTAGCTTGACTCTCTTCAACCATTTCCCTCATTTAGCAGGTACACTACATACAGACCATTGATAGAATTTACACCTCACACGCTCACATGGGGTACCATCATGCCCTGGGCTGAGCCCTCTGCAAATAGTAAGTATTCTGACAACATATCACAAACATGAGGTTGGGCAGCTTCGTCCTAACAAATATCATCTTTCACCCTTTTCAACTGTTTCCACTACTTGAGCAGGTAAATTAATATATACCATAGGTAGAAAATACACAGCCACGTAGAATCAAACAGGTAAACCCATGCCTTGTGGTGAACCCTGTTCGCAAAAAAGCTAACAATCCATTGTAGCGTTACCCCCCCTTATGCTTATCACTAAAGATCTCACACTTATCCAGAAAGGCAAACCCTCTTCTGTTCATCGTTAATGAACTTTGAAACATCTCATCCCATACCAATCCTAGCTTACTAAAAAAGAAGGTTCCAAAAACACTAGACATCCATCTTGACCATGCATATAAAAAAACAGTAACACCTTTGTAAACCCAGCAGCTGAAAAATGTTCGATTCCAACTCCAATGGATAGGTACACCCAAAGCCATGTACAATTTATTAATTGAAATCAAACTCCTAACAATGTCAAATGGAAATCTCAAGCTTGAAACTCCAGGAAATATCCTTATCACCAAAATTGTATATAACATTGCATCCATAATTAAATACAGTGTGCGAAGATAGTCAGGACTAGATGCAACCCTAATGACATAGATGACCTTTAATGATAAGTGCCAGATGCTTTCACTGCAGAGATCCTAATTTAAATGCCTAGGAAACATGTAAGTTGAAATTGGATAGTTTAATGCATCCATACATTATAGGTGAGATGCATCCAGATAAAAATGGCCAGTACAGGTCCCCATTAAACTTGGCTAGGAGACATTCTCCTCAAAGGAGAAATTTCAAACAAAAGGTCATCCCACAATAGCCAATTATATTGTCTTAAGATTATTAAACAAAAGCAGCTTACAAATTATAATAGCTCAAGACTATTTCGAAAGGGCAAGTCGCCAATAATATTAGCAAAAGGTTATCTCACAAGGCAAGTTTAGCAATAACCTTAGCTAAGGGTTCATTCAAGGTAAGTTTGGAAAATTGCCAGCTTAAGGTTATCCCACACGGAAAGATTGGCAATAATACTAGTTAATCCCACAAGGAAAGTTAGGCAATAATACTACAAAAAGGTTGTCCTATAAGAAATGTTTAGCGATAACTCTAATGATTATCCCAAAAATAAAGTTAAGCAAAAATACTAGCTAAAGATTATCCTACAACCAAGCTCGGCAATAACCCTAGCTAGACATCGACAGAGGAAAATTTAGCAATAATAAAAACCCATCCGACTTTGGCTGCAAAGAATCCAGAGGGGCATGGTCAGGTTGCCTTGCCTTCAACAATATAGAACACAAATAAAATACTCATATCGCCAACAATTACAGCGAATCTGCCAGAAAGAGAAACAATTACGACGAATCTATCAAAAAAACAACAATTACTACAAACTCACATGCAGAGGGCGGAAGATTAATTCTCAGATGGGTATTTGACAACAAAACATGATCCCCAAAAGGGTATCCAAATCAGATCATAGACAAAGAATCAGCCGAAGAAATCCTACATGGGTCTAACAGCCTGAGTCTCTATGGTTAGATTAATAAAGCCCCACACGACCGCACAGAGCCAATTCACACCAAAGAAGAATCAAAATTCAACCTAATGTAACCTCCGATTCGATTGATTCAACCAAATTCTAAAAGCAGTGCTCCAAAAAACCAGAAAATTCAAGATTTTGAGCTCAACATTTTCATGTTGGCTATAAAATTTTCCAAATGGGGGCATCAAGGATTTCGCACCTGCACTGCATGATGTCGGAGGGTCCTTCTGAAGATCCTTCAGCTCCTTCAGAATCCTTTTGGAAGCCATGAAACGAAAAACCAATATCAGGTGATTGGAAGGAGAGCAGAACAACTCGGCCTTTGGAGAGAAAATGAAACCCTTGTTGGATGAACTTAGGATACCAAAGAACAATGCAAGAAATAAATGACTCGAGTGTTTTTTCATACGACTTGCTTGTTATTAATATACAATTCTTTCCTCCTTTTAGAATCAACCTGGGGTTAGGTTTTGAATGGGTCTGCTATGAGAGTTTGACCCAATCAGATGGGTTGAGGTTAGGTCTAGATTTCAATGGGCATATTGATTATGTCCTTTAACCCTTGGGTTTGAAAATCCAATGGGTGGGTAACAATGGTTTTGACTCAGGGTTTGAATGGAGCTGGGGTAAAAAGGTATATAATGGAATGGAGGGAGGGTATTAAAAGTGCGGCTTTGCTTTGGATTGCTCAAATTTCAAAGAATCTTTGAAAAAAAATTAGGACCAAACTAGCTAAATAAAATAGTGGGAATGAAGAATAATTGAGATATTTTAGCTTATGCAATGAATATTTAAAATGGGGATTATTTGGAGGGATCATTTAGATAGGTACGGACTTTAACTTTTTCATTTCTTATCTAAAGAATTTTATTGATTCTTTTTTCCTTAGGATGGAGTATTGTAGATGATTACTACATATCAAATGGTAGGTGGACTTCTAGCACATTCAAAATGGTTAATGGGGTTTCAATTTTGGCAAGCTTGACAATATTTTTGGAATGGACTTTAAAAAATATTTGCAAGTGTAGCAAATTTTTAATTTATATGGAAAAAAGGGTTTACAGTATTGTTTTGTAAGGATTTATTTTGAGTTTAGGTAACATTTACATGTTTTTCTCAACTTTTCATAATGAGGGAAGTTGTTTCTTTAAGAAAATTTAATTTTTTTAGAAAATAGATGTTAAAATTTAGATTAGTGAAGATATTACAATACATTTATCTTAAAACAAATGTGGAGATATGGATTTTCTTTTCTGATTTAATTTTACAAAAAAATATGATAAATTTGTTTATTTAAATTTTAAAAAAGCATGTCTTTTCTTTCATTTAATATGTTTTCATCATTAAAAAAATTCTTGCCTTAACAAATAAATGGTTGTTAAATTTAAGATAAAAGGTAAGAGTTTTTGTTAACAAGCTCTTGTCATTACATTTCACATATTCTTGTCACTACAAATGCCTCTCAACATTAATGGGGGACTGATTGTTATTGCAAATAAATATATTAAATTTTTAAGATCTTAGCCATTTTTCATTTGCTTAAATTATTTGAAAAGATATCTCTTGTCATCCCTAAAATTTATTTATTGTCATCCCAAAAACTACATCCTCGTGTTTCTATCCTCCTACACCACCATAAACTTAGAGAAATGGTATCTAAGAATATTTTAACAAATATTAAATTAATTAGGAGATGTTAATGTTATAGTATGTATTTAAAAGGTTGTAAATGGGTCTATCTTTAGGAAATCTTGTTATACTTGAGTTATTGAATGTTTACTATGTACAAAGGAAACCCTTGAGCTATTAATAGCTTGATTCTAGGTTCTTAAGAAAGATTATTGTTAAGGACGATAATAATATAGTATACCTTGGATGTTGTTGAAACTTTCTTCTTAGGAGTACGGCTAAGTTCGTTGTGAGCATATCATTAGTGTTGCATTCTTCTTCTAAAAGAGAGTTTTTCTCTTTCATGACCTCTTACTCCTTCAAGGATATTATATCCCATAACCATTCAAATGAAGTGGGAAAAAAACTTCGATAAAGCAAAGTATTTCTCAAGTCATGACCAATCATAAACTAGTAAAAGATATAGAACTAGTCTTCACAACATTGAAATATGAGAAGAAGTTCCCAATATCTGGCAAGAACAAACAACTAAAATGTTGATCAACTTCTTAGCATTAGCATTAGTGTGAAAAAAGTATGGACTATGGCCTTCTCTCAAAATGCTAGAACAATGGATGGATAGATAGTGGAAGATAAAGATTTCATGATACATCAAAATCACCATGTTGTGGATGGGGACTTTTTGTTGCTATATTCTCTAATAAAGACTAAATTGATAAGATCTTTAGAACCTTTTTTTAAGTCCTTGTGTTTTTTTTGTAAATAGTTATATTATGAGTATAAGTGAGGCTCCCCTTCCTACTAGTACATATGTTATGTGAGGAGGCTTCAAAATATATTAGCGCTAGAGGGTCATTGAAACATAGGTTAAACCCAAAGAAAAAAACTTCCTTGTAGCACTTATTTCTATGGAAGTGTATCTAACTAAAGAGTTGCCTAAAGCTATCAATTTGAAGATGAATGATATAGATTTTTTTCTCTAAAACCAAATAGTTTCAATCGTATGTTATATGATATTTTTGTACTAAAAACCAAAGGAGAAATAGAAGATCAAATCACTAAGAATGAGGAGGTAATAAAAAAAAAAGAAACTTTCAAGACATTAAAGAAGAGCTACAAGATACATTACATGAATCTACAAAAAAAAAGAGAAATAAAGAAGTTTTCTTTAAGAAAATGTTGAAAGATACTATAAAATAATGGAAGGGTAAAGAAAATAGAGATAGAGTTTCATTGCCACAAAGAGAATCTATATAATGCGAAGGGAACTTGCAAGAAGTGACAAACTAGAAAATATAAGTGGGAATAAAAAAATGTTTATTTCAAGAAAGAAATAAAGAACTACCAAAGCTATAAATATAAAATTAGAAAATTATTTTTACATAAGTTATAAAGGGGAAATAAGGAATGATACTTGTAGAAGATGTTGGAGAAGCTTTAAGAAGCTCTGAGTTATTTTCTAGAATATGGACTCGTCATTTCTTGAATGGAATAAAAATATATTTTTTAGATTA
This sequence comes from Thuja plicata, assembly GCA_018584345.1. Lineage (NCBI taxonomy): Eukaryota > Viridiplantae > Streptophyta > Pinopsida > Cupressales > Cupressaceae > Thuja > Thuja plicata. The sequence goes on from MU224600.1 coordinate 4,886,028, forward strand.
AATTAAATATCATTTCATGTTTTTTAATACCTAAGAAGATTTTTTTATGAGAAATTACGAAACCCATCAGTAATCATAAATATTAGTTGATGTGGATCTCTTATTCTTCACTCTAATAGGAGAAATTAAATATTGTTAATATAAAATATTATCTTTTATTAAATATTATATTATCAAATAATATTTATATTTTTAAATTTTATATGAATTATAAAGTTTGGATTTTTTAATAAAATGGTTATAAACTAAGCATAAAAAATAACTAATTGCTAGATTTTGTTTATTTAAAAGGATAATAGATGGGTTTTGATGCTCATATAAATAATTCAAGTCAGCTACTACAAATGTGTTGATCTCACCATGATTATAGTAGAGTTCAAGTATTAATAAATATAGAAAAGCATGTGATTTGAAAGATAGAGATAATATATCTTAGTAATCAGTGTAAGAAATAGGCCCAAGAAAAAAGCTCAATGAGTCCATTAACATGTTAGATACATGGTTACTAAACTAGGTCCACTCCTAGAGTTCCCTAAGTGTTATCCTTTATTTCCCTATTTTCTCTAGCTTAATTTTTTAAAGGTTAAAATTTCATCAAGTTATTTTTTGTAATTTCTAAGAAAATCGAGTTGGGCTCAAATCTAGTTGCTAATAATTATTACACTTGTTTTTACTTCCTTTTTTCATGACTATTTCTTGCACCCATTCTTATCCATTTTTCTCACTTGTGGGAGTGAGAATCTAGGTCCAAAATAGTTAATTTCCAAATATTAATTCTTCTTTTATATCTAGGTCATGTTTCCCCTTTCAAAAACGGTTGCCAAAAGAGCAAAGACTAACCTTTAGCTCTTATTTGTGATTAGAGAGTAGTAAATACTATATATTATGTATATATACCAATTACAGATCAAATTTATAAAATTCAAATTACTGTTAATACTCCTAGTCTAATCATGAAACAACTGACATGATAAGAGTTAAGGCTATGAAAAAGATACTTGCAAGCATGACAAATAAAGTGATTATACCTAAAAATTGAAAGTCGACAAAGCACAATGATTTAGAAATGCTACTAGAAGGACCCTACTGAATTTTTAGGCTTATTCAGTTTTACTTTGGTATAGGGTTGATGTCAATTATTCCAAGGCCTAGGGACATCCTAAAATCACCATGCGTGGAAGGGGACTTTTTGTTGCTATATTCTCTAATAAATACAAAAAGGATAAAATCTTCAAAACTAATCATTATTTTTGAAGTCCTTGTGTTTTTTTCTAAACAACTATACCCCTAGCTTTGACCTATTAGAGGAGACAAGTTTTAGTGTATCGGTTTAAGTAAGGTTACCCTTCATACTCCTACATATGTTGCATGTAGGGGCTTAAAAATCTATTGGAAACATGATAGGGTCTTTGAAACATGGGTTAAGCCCAAAGAAAAAACATTCCTTGTACTACTTATTTGTGTGGAAGTAAACCTAATTAAAGAGCTAGCTGGATCAATTAAAAAATAAACGATCTAGTTTTTTTAAATTAAAAACCAAATTACAAGAAAAAATCCTTTAGATGATCTAGTTTATATGGAGTGTAATATGTTATTTTTTGTGCTAAAAGGCAAAAGTATGTGAAGGAAATAAAATGAGAATATTTCAAGATATTAAAGGGGAGCTACAAGATGTTGCGTGAATCTATAAATGAAAGAAGGAAGGAAAATTTCAAAAATATTAAAAGAAACTATATAGAGAGCGAAGGGAAAATAAAATATAGATAGAGTTTCATTTCTACAAAGAGGAGCTATATGATGTGAAGGGAACTTGCTAGAAGTGACAAACTATAAGAGACATATATAATATATTTCTATATAAAATTGAATAAGTAATAAAAATGTTTTCTTCAATAAAGGAATAAAGAACTACCAAGATTATAAAGATAAAATTAGACAATTATTATTAGAGAAGCTATAAGAGAAAATAGGAATGGTACTCATAGAAGATGTTGGAGAAGTTCTAAAAGAGTCTCTAATTCGTTTTCTAGAATATGGGCCCATCACTTCCTAAATAGAATAAAAATAAATCTCTTGGATTTAATTAAATATTATTTCACATTTTTTAATAGCTAAGAAGAATATTTATGAGAAAATAAGAAAACCATAAACTAAACATAGAAAGTAATTGGCTACTAGATTTTGTTTATCTGAAAGGACAATGCATGAGCTTTCATTCTAATAAAAATAATTCAAGTTGTAGAAACCACTACAAGTGTGTTGATGTCACCATAATCATAGCATAATTCAAGCTAAATGAGTCCAATAACATGTTTAGTGCACATGGCAACTAAACTAGGTAGAATTGAAATTATGAAGGAGGTGACTTTTTACTCTATAATACCACCACATTTTCCCTTGCCCATCAAATAAAAATGTGAGCCTCTAGGTAAATATGGGAAAATATCATAGTTTTATAAATATTGCATTCAAAATTTGGAGAAAACTCACCTTCCTAATTAATGGTATATGCACAACATGCCCTAATTTTTGTTTGCCAAAATTAAGGATTCCCTCACCCTTTGTTTTCTTCAAAATATACTTTAGATGGATTTCAATGACTTTGACTACTAATTATCCCTACTCTTTTTGTTTATAATCATCTTCCTCTTGGCTTGTTTATTCCTCTCAACCAACTTTAGGTCCACTCCTAGTTCCCTAAGTGTTCTCAATTATCTCCTTATTTTCTCTAGTTTGATTTTCTAGAAGTTAAATTTTCATCAAGTTATTTGTTGTGATTTATAAGAAAATTGAGTTGGGTTCAAATCTAGTCAATAATTTAATTATTACATTTGGTTTTTTTAAATAATTATTTATTGCACTCATTCTTGTCCATTTTGTTCACTTATGGGTGTGAATGAGAATTTGGATTCAACATGGTCCATACCCAAAGATTAATCCCTCTTTTACATTTAGGTCATATTTTCCATTTAGAAATTGGTTACGAAAATATTGATAAAGCTAAAAGACTTAGAAATTCTAATAAGCTCCCAACTAAATTTACAGGCTCCTTGAGGTATATTTTGGCATAGGGTAGATGTCAACTATGCTAGTGTCAAAGGAATTTCTAAAATGCCCTTCCCATTTTTTGCCTTGAGATGTTTTAGTTTTGACATTATTTTTATAATATGTATCAAGGGTTGAATAGTTCGTGCTCATGTTTGCTACCTCAAATATGTCTGATGTGTGTCGAACATCTGCATGTTTTGAGATGGTATTCCTCGACATATTTTTGTTGGTGATTTGATTGTATTGTGATATGTGTATGACAATGTGCATGTGAGGATGTAACCCAAAACTATATCGCCAAATCCTTGAATAAATAAATCAAATCCATATTAACAAAAGAATTAATTAAATATCAATAATATTTAAGTACAAATTACATATTCATGATATGATAAATCAATTCAAGATTATGAAATAAAATAAATACATATTAAAAGGGATATGACCTTGGCTCTCAAAGCCCATCTCATCACAACAATATAAATTATGATATAAAATCACTGGAGTCTCTGACTTCCAAGAATCTAATCTTCATCCACAAACCAACATGGTTCAAGCACTTTTTCACGGCACCATGAAGATTACGCTTCCTATAAATTCTTCCTCTCAAAGAATACTTGATCCTACACAAGATTTCTAATAGTATCAGAATGTATAATATGATATGTCTACCTGCACTTCACATATGAACATTTTATTTCCTATTGGTATGATATGCCAAAGAGAGATACTAATAAATAAATAATCATCTATTTCAGTAATACCCATAGCTTTGGCCAAAAACATTTCAATTGACTATCAAAAGGTAGATTCTGAAAACAAGATCTACCCTCCTTTGTTAGCTCATATAAAGTTGTTGGCATTATGATGGATTTTGGCAGTAACATGATGAGTTTAAGTTTGTCATTGATGGCAGCTTATTACCTCTATTAGTTTTGGTGAATAGGTTGATGTTTTTGATCGATAGGATGAATAGGTGAAGCAGATATGCTAAGTGTTCTGACCGATGAACATGAAGACAACAACAAACTATAACATGAATGTGTTTTGAGTTGTTCTCAATATGGTTAGAACATTAGGCAATGCGATCATTGTTGATGCATCCCTATGGTCATAATAGTTTAGATGTACGACCGCGACAGTTAACTCAACTGTGTGTGAAAATTAGTGTTTTTGGTATTTGTTCTATATGAATCGATTGAGCTAGCGATTGGTTCCTAATGATCAGATGGTCAAGGCAGTTAAGTAATTTTCGATGTTTTGTAATAACCTTTTGTATGACATTTTTGGCCGACGTGTTAAGTTTATTTGACACAGATTTTCATGAGGTTGGTCAATGTGTAGTGTCGACTTGTGGATTTTTTTAATATTTTAACCGGGTTAAGAACAACTATATAAAGGAATGCTAAATTAGTGATTTAGGGTTGTTGATCGTGTTTTTTGGTGGTTACAATCAGAGACAAAGACATAGTATTGTGTCAAGGGATCAGAGATTGAATTGGATCTTGCAAGCAAGTAGTACCATTAAAGATCAATGATTTGAGTTTATTGCTCAAGGCTAACTCAAAATGTTAGCAAGGTTAAATCCCAACAAGGTGGAATCTAACGAGACTTTTGTGTAAATCCTCTAACAAGGTGACTTCTGAGAAGGAGTTCTAAATTGTTAGAATTTAATCTTTCCTTGGTGAAAATATGTAATTAAAGGATAAACCAAGGTATCCTATTTTGTATTTGTCCTCTAATCCAAGTAGGAGGACATTTCACATTTTTGTAATTCCTTTAATAAGGAAATTAGATATTCCTCCTTACGAGGATTCCTACACATGGCACACATTTAATGTGAATGTGGCACTCGTAGGATATGGGAGTTACATGCAAACTCCTTCACTCATCTCTACTTAAGAGATGCTTCTCTCTCACTTCTCAAGGTTGGTTCTCACAAGTTGGTTCTCATGAAGTAGTTCTCTATTCTTCTCTCTTTTTCATTATCATTCTCACAATGTTGTAATGAGCTTCTTGCTTCATCTCTCTCTTTTTCTTTGTCTTCTTGCCTCATTCATTTTATAAGCACAAGGGGTTTTTCTTAGTTTTTCCCCTTTCAAAAATATTGTCTTGGTGTTGTTCTTGAGCTTCTTAGTGATTTTTCTTGTATCATCTTTTCGTTTATGGTAAACATTTTCATTTCTGCACTTTCTCTTGGATTCTTTCCTAAATCTAGTTTACTTTATTTATATTTTCTAACATGGTATCAGAGTTGGTTTAATCCTTGTTTTTGAGTGTGCATGCAAGTACAGTTGAAAGATATCTCGGTTGTGAAGGAGAAAGCAATTTTTTCTTAATCTAACTTTTGTTTGCAGGGATTTCTTTCATTTTCTTTGCAAATCTAAGTGTATTCATCTCCATTTTAAGCTTTTTTAAAGTACTAATCACTCCCTCTATTGCACAACCACAAGGGAAGATTTCAGATTTGCATGTTTTGTATTTTATCATTAAATTGATATTTAAATCTGATTCTAATGTCTTTTCTCTTACAGCTCTAACATTTCTTCTGTTTCAAGTTCTTCATTTTTGTTCAGCATTCAAATCTTGTTCATAGTTCCCATTCAATTTTTTTGCTCAAGAAGTATTGCCCATTTTTTTTTGGACACTACAAGAAAATGGAAACGAATCTTGCAAAACTGAGATATGGGTTTTGTGCAGAATGCACCCATTTAGCTCTCTCTAGCGGGAAGTTTTGCAAAATTTGCAACTCTTATCTCTTTCCTTTTCACATTTCTAAAATCTACATATCTAACTTTTTTGGAGGATTAACTTAAGTTCTCTTATTCCATCATTGTTTAATCTCTCCTTACACAATATTTATATATCTCTGTTTATATTTATACATTATATTTGTGTAGTATTCTAACATTTCTTGTGCAGCATATATAGTATTCATTTCTTTTCCATTCTCTTTGCACAACTTTACTCTTTTTCAACGCAACCTTGTTTTTGTCCTCCTTGGAGCTTTCAATCCTCACGCAGCTACATTGTTCTGCCTTATCCATTGCACAACCCTTTCTCAGTATGTACCTTGCGCAACCTATACCATTGTTTATTGCATTGTGTGCATAGTTTTAAACAATTGCTTTCTATCCTCACGCAACTCTTACCTCTAGCGCAGCTTGACTCCATTGTGCAACATATTCTTTTTATAACAGCATATTCCCTCTGTTTATTTGGTGCAGGGCACCTCCCTATTTGATTTTTTGATGTTGTTTAGGGTTGGATTAGGAGTTTGTGTGAGTGTTAGAATAAGTTCCAAAAGGTTGGAAGCAATGTTAGTTTAACTTCATGTTTGTAAGGGCCTTAGTGCTCATTAGGTGTTTTGGGTCTTTTTGACTTCAAATTGTGAAAAGTTGCCATTTTAGTGCAACATGGATTGGAGGTATGTTTTAGGACCCTACATATCCTATTTAGGGTCTTAGGAGTCAACATCAATCATCAAGTTACCAAAGAAAGTCAAAATGCTTCAAAATGCAAAAAGTTGCTCGAGCAACTTTTGCAAGAAATGACAAAATGTAGTTAGAACTGATTGTAACTACCCATGCTCGGTATATGAGCATGGAATTGATGTTTTGGAAAGGTTAATGAGATTTTGGATTGAGACACTTAATTCTGACACCCTTGTATGGATGACTGTATCCATTTTTGTGTAATCTGCACTGTATCTTTGCTTCTGTACGGCTGTGTACGGATTGGCATAGGTGATCGGGCTCCATTATAGTGTAGTGTTTCCTTTCAGCTTCCATATTCAATGGATATTTTGTTTTGAAGTTTAGTATGTGTTAAGTTTCAATTTTTTGAAGGTCACTGGTCTGACAGAGACAAAAACAGTGCTACCTAATTAGAAATGGCCCTAACCTAAAATCCCTATGGTGGAATTGTCTAAAACCATGGGGGAAGTAGGGTTAGGGTCAGTAGATAGGTTTTATGTTTTCTTTTTGGTTGTCTCAATGGATTTCATAGCCTAGAAGTGAAGCCCTATGGCTGACTGGTGAAACTAGGTGAGCCAGGACAGGGAGAAGAACGAATTTGATTGAGCACCCATGATCTTTTGGGGAAGACTTAATGGCATTTATAGATGAAAAAGATAGTCTCCTAGAAGGATTCAAATGTGGTAGGAGGTGAATAAAATTTTGGAGACAAGTTTTTCAATTATTCATGTTGACTGGTCCACAGGCCTAATTAATAGGCTATAATCTAGGGCCTACAAGAAAGTTGGGTTTTGGGTGCTTTCAGGGGTTGGGGTTTTGGATTTTGATAGTTTTGGGTGATTTATTGAAGATTTTAAAGTTTTTTTGTGGATTCATTTGGATATTTTGGGAGCATTTGACCAAAATCAGTGAAAATAGACCTACTAGGAGTTGAGCAATTAGGCCTCCTAGTGAGTTAATGACCAATTGGATTGGTGAGGTGTCTTGGAGTGTTGGGGTGGATGCAGAATGACCAAGAAAGGGTCAAGAAGTGTATGGAGAGTCTTGTTGAGTGTGTGAGAAGAACCTAGGTAGAGTATTGGCATTCTAGGTGGAGTTCTAGTGGGAAAAACTAGGCTTTTGGTTAACTAGTTGGACTAGTTAGACCTAGAAAACTTGGAGTCTTCTAAGAACCAATTATACCTTGGAGGAGAAGTTGGTAGTGAGGGTCTTGGAGGTCCTAAAAGAAGGAAGATCCAACAAAGAACAACCATTGGATGGTTGAGTTAGTCATTCAAGCATAAAGAAGTGGAGAAAACTCTAGATTGTCAAACCCTCTGCATTAGAGTGGTATCAAAGCTAGAATAGCTTGAAGATTGTGTATGTCTGAAGGGGAGGAGAGTCAAGAGGTTGAAAGCATGTCTCCTAAGGCAATGAGTAGGGATTATATAGTGGAATTGGTTTAGGGCCTCTTGGAGAAGGTTAATGTGTCTGAGACAAAGAGCAAAAAGAAGATCACAGAATGGGGAGATGAAAGTGATGGAGATGAAAGTCAGACAGAAGAGTCAAAAAAAAAAGGTAAGGAACCTGAGATAGAAAAAGAAAAAAAGGTATTCTTGGATTCCTTTAAGTCCTTGAAAAAGGATAGCATGGAAGACATACCATATTATTGTGGTAGCCTGAATGGAGAAGAGTTGTTGGATTGGCTTGAAGTCATCGATAACCAATTTGATTACAAAGAAATATCAGAGGAGAAGAGAGTTAGCTATGCTAAGGCTAGGCTCAAGGGGTATGCATTGGTGTGGTGGAACATGATGCATGATGATAGAGTGAGTAGTGGAAAGAAGAAGATTGTTTCTTGGGAAAGGATGAAAATCATATTGAGGGCACAATTCTTGCCTACTGATTATGAAATCCAAATGTATCAAAAACTCCAGAATCTAAGACAAAAATAAATGTCAGTAAGTACCTGCATAGAGGAATTCCATAAACTAAGCCTAAGGGATAGGAGACAAGAAGATGAAATGGAGAAGGTAGCCAGGTACCTTAATGGCTAAGGCAAGGAATACAAGATGAGATCAGCATGATGGCTCCTGACAGTATGCACAAATGTTTCCAATTGGCCTTGAGAGAAGAGGACAAGGATAGAAGAAGGAATGACTTCCATCAAAGGGGAAGAGGTGGCAACAATAACAGAGGGTTCCAAAGAGGAAGAAGTAACTTTGGTAGGGGACAGAGCCCTAATAAACAAGAAGACAATCAATCTATGGAGAGTAGTGGAGGAAACCAATTTAGAGGGTCTTTCCAAAGGGGAGGATACAGAGGTAGAGGACCACCAAGAGGAAGATTTAAACCCCAAGGGAGATCTAATCCAGTTTTCACTGGAAGGTGCTATAATTGCAACCAAGTAGGTCACACAATGGATAGGTGTCTAGAGAAGGCTTCCTCATCTTCCATGGGGGATAAGAGGAATCAGTTGGTTCAAGAAGATGACACACAAAGTGTTACTTCTACCATTTCCAAGGCAGGGCCAGTACTGGATGGAGAGAACTTGATGTTAAGGAGAACTTTGTTGAAAGTGCCTAGCATTATAGAGCCACCACAGAGAAAGAACTTGTTTAAAACAACTTGTAGGTCTCATGGAAAGATTTGTAAAGTGATAGTGGACTCTGGATCCAATGAGAATATAGTATCCATAGAGATGGTGGACAAATTGAAGTTGAGAAGGATACCTCATACCACACCCTATAAGGTTTCATGGTTGAATAAGGGTTAACAAATAGCGGTAGATGAACAAACCTTGGTAGAATTTGAGATTGGAGAGTACAAGGACAAGGTCCTATGTGACATATTACCTATGGATGCATGTCATTTTCTCTTAGGACATCTATGGCAGTATGATGCCAAAGCAATACATGATGGAGAGAAGAATAACTATGTCATTACCAAGCTTGGGAAGAAGTTTCAAATGGATCCATTGCAAGAATCCAATGAAGAGAAGCATGTGGGAACTAGTGTGATGTTATTGAGTGGGAAGGAGTTTCTCAAAGCCATGAAGAAGGAGAAAGGTATCTGTTGTGCAGTGATAGTGAAGCCTAAAGAAGAAACTAAAGAGAAACCCAACACGCCACCAGAAGTAGAAGCATTATTGGAAGATACCATGAAATAGTAGATAATGGCTTTCCAAGTGCATTACCACCTATGAGGGATGTGAGTAATCAGATTGACTTCATTCCTAGAGCAAATCTACCAAACAAAGCAGCATACAAGATGACACCAAGTCAAAATGCAGAGATAGCCAAGCAAATTCAAGATTTGTTGGATAAAGGGTTGATAAGGAAGAGTTTAAGCCCATGTGTTGTGCCAACAGTACTTGCACCTAAGAAGGATGGAAAATGGAGGGTGTGTACAGACTCCAAGGCTATAAACAAGATCAAAATCAAATATAGGTTCCCAATGCCCTGGATAGAAGATTTGTTGGACAATTTAGGAGGTTCTTGTTACTTTTCTAAGGTGGACTTGAAGTCAGGGTATCATCAGATAAGAGTGAGGCCTGGTGATGAGTGGAAGATAGATTTTAAGACCAATGAGGGTCTATATGAGTGGCTAGTAATGTCATTTGGCATAAGTAATGCACCTAGCACATTCATGAGGCTCATGACTGAAGTGCTAGCAGAGTTCATTGGTAAGTTTGTAATAGTTTACCTTGATGACATTTTGATATTTAGTAGGTCCAAGGAGGAGCACATGAAGCAGTTGGAGATGGTCTCAAGGAGGCTACATCAAGAAAAGTCAATGATCAATCAAGAAAAGTGCGAGTTTCTGAAAACTGAACTTGTTTACCTTGGTTTTGTGGTTGCTAATGGATGCATGAAGATGGTTTGAAAAATTTAAGTCTATATGGGAGTGGCCTAAATATATATCCATAGGGGATGTTAGGAGTTTCCATGGATTGGCCTCCTACTATAGGAAATTTGTGAGAAACTTTAGTCATGTATGTGCCCCAATTCTGAACACCATAAAAGGTGGAGTCAAATGCAAGTTTGAATGGACTGTAACGACAGACTAGGGGTTTGAAATGTTGAAAAAGAGGATTGCAGAGATACCTACCCTTAGTTTCCCTAATTTTAATCAACTCTTTGTAGTAAAGTGTGATGCTAGAAAGTTGGCTATTGGAGCAGTGTTAAGCCAAGAGGGACACCCTGTGGCATTCTTCTCTGAGAAGTTGAATGAGGCAAAACAAAAGTACTCCACCTATGATTTGGAGTTATATGCTATGGTACAAGCCTTAAAGAAGTGGAGACACTACCTATTACCTAGGGAGTTTGTGTTCTATACTGATAACCATGCCCTAAGTTTCCTAAATGGACAAGAAAAGTTAAACCAAAGGCACATGAAGTGGGTAGAATCATTGCAGGCTTATACATTTGTTATTAAACATAAGAAGGGGGCTAGAAAAAAGGTTGCAGATGCTCTTAGCAAAAGAGTACTCACAATCCAAGAGATACAACTGCAAAGTGTGGGAATGGATGATTTGAAAGAACTCTACAAGGAGGACAAATATTTCAAAGAAGCCTATGAGGCATGTGTGAAGTTTCGGTAGGGGTTCAAGGTGGATTTCAGTGAGTTTGTATTGTAGGAAGGCCTATTGTTTAAAGGTCACTTTATGTTTATACCTCAGTGCTCAATGAGAGAAAACATTGTGAAGGAGAAACACTAAGGGAGCTTGGGAGGCCACTTTGGAGTGGATAAAACTTTGGAGTAGGTGCATAGGCATTATTATTGGCCTAAGGTGCAATCATATGTTAGGAGATTTGTAAAACAATGTTAGATCTATCAGAGGGAAAAAGGACAAAGCAGAAATAGTGGGTTGTATCAACCCTTATCCATACCCCAAAGGCCTTGGGAGTGCCTTAGTATGGACTTTGTTTTTGGGTTACCAACTTACACCTAGGGTTCATGATAGTGTGATTGTGGTGGTAGACCATTTCAGCAAGATGGCACACTTCATTCCATGCAAGCAAACAAATGATGCTTCTCAAATTGCAGGTCTATTCTTTAGGGACATTGTGAGGATCCATGGATTGCCCCTAAATATTGTAAGTGATAGGGATAGTAAGTTTGTAGGTCACTTTTGGAGGACCTTATGGAAGATGATTGGAACAAACTTGTCTTTCTCTTTAGCCTATCGCCCACAATCAGATGGGCAAATAGAAGTAGTGAATAGGTCACTTGGAAACTTGTTAAGGTGCTTGACCAAGCAACATGGACAGTCATGGGATCATATCATTGGGCAGGCATAATTTGCATATAATGACTCCATGAATAGGAGTACAGGTAAGAGCCCCTTTGAGATAGTCTATGGAATCAATCCTAGAGGGATATTGGAGTTGAGAGATCTTAGTTTGAAGGACAAGAGGAGTGCTCAAGGAGAGTCATTTGTTGAACAGATGAAGGAGCTACATGATCAAGTCAATAAGACTTTAGTAAAGCAAGTCGAGAAGTACAAATCCAAAGCTGATAAAACTAGAAGAGACTTGCAGTTCAAGATTGGGGATCTAGTACTAGCCTATCTTAGGAAGGAAAGGCTACCCAAGGGTCAGCCTACTAAACTACTGATGAAAAAGATAGGGCCTTTGAAGATTTTACACAAATATGGCAAGAATGCCTATGAGGTGGAATTACCTCCTGATTTGGGGATCTCACCCATTTTCAATGTTTGTAACATGTATCCCTAGAAGGGACCAACACCAGACACAAGTCAATCCACTCTTGCAGATTTGGAAGATGATGATTGGGTGAAAGATTTGCCTACCCCAAAGCCATTGCAATTGGAAAGTGTCTTGGACTCTAAAGTGATAAAGAAGGCAATGAAGGTTAACTACAAGGAGTACCTCATCAAGTGGCAGGGACTACCTGAAGCTAAGGCCACTTGGATGATAGAGCTGGACATTCTGAAACATGGGGTCACCATTGAAGACCTCCTAACTCAAGGGACTTGAGTT
>MU224600.1:4920631-4932399 GCA_018584345.1 Thuja plicata
TCCATAGCTAATTGCAAATTCATTCTTAGACTAAATGCAATTCATCTTCATAGCTTAAATCATGTCTCAATTCATAGAATAATAGCACTTTCTCATGAACTAGATGCATATTTCTCATAGATAATGGCTTTCTTCATTTACTTGCACTATTAAACCCTCCATGTTAGCAATGGTCAAGTTGTTGGCTCTCGTTCTGAGGGTAAACTTCAACAATCACATCTAATTAGGAGGCAATAGGTTGCTTCAATCGCATTTGTAGAGAAAGAAATTCATGTTTGTCTTGGTAAATTCATCGATTGTGTAAGGACTATGTTGTGTTTGTGTTGAATTAAGAGGTCCACATTCAGCATAAGACACTAACTAGGTACTAGTCATTCTTAACCAGGCGAGCCCCTAACAGGGTATTGTAAGTTCTTAACAGGGCAACTCTTTTACTATAGTGAAGAGATTTGTGGGTGTCATCCCCACCATGGTTTTCTCCCTCTTACAACGGTTTCCATGATAAAATAAATGGTGTTATGGTTTATTCTTTGTGGTTGATTGAATTTCTTTACTTCTATTGCATAGTTACAATTGCTTGTTTGGTATTGTGAAAGTTGCTTAAAGCATAATCATATTATTGGTTTAATTAGTATATCCTTTGTTTACATTGATTTAGCCTCCCCCCCTCAGTGCTTCTATATATTAACAGTTGGTATCAGAGCTTATTTCCCTTGAAGAAGCCTAACAACTTGGGTAAGATCCTTAAGGGAGACATGGGGTTTTATAGAAGACAACTTGTTGAGGCTGAGGACATGATTGAGAAACTTAAAGACCAATTGAATATCTCTAGGGGTAAGAGATATGAGCTTCTCGAACAACTAAGTAAAATCCTAGACCTCATCGAAAAATTGTGTGAGTAGAATGGATCTAATGAATTTGATGTTGAAACTGTAGTCTTGGAGAATGAGCAGTTTGCCAAGGAAAATAAGGATATGCACAAGGTTCTTGATAAGCTTAAGCAAGAAAAGAATAAAATGAAAATGGAGTTGGAGGACTTCTCAATAAGAATGGGTGAGGAGTTAGAAGAAAGAAGAGATGCAGATGAAGCTAAGAAAGTTGTTGAGGATTTCCTAAAATCCAAAGATGAAACCCTAGCAGTTAAGGTGGATGAGCTTTTCAGATCTGAGCAAGAAATTGCTACATTGAGGAAACACCTACATGAAACTAATGAAGAAAATGTTAATTTCATAGGTGAGAATGAACATCTAAGAGATGAGAATGCAAAGCTAAAAGAAGAGTTGAAAATGCTAATGGCCTGTTAGACAAGTTCAACAAGAGTTCTTCTAAACTTGATGAACAACTCGCAAAACAAATGAGAAAAGTTGATAGACAATGAATAGGTTTTTCCAATGTTGAAATCGGTGAATCATTTGGTACTAAGGAGACTCATGTAGAAGAAAATATTGCACCTAAGGTGAAAAACAACAAAGCTAGTAAGAGGAATTATAAACTGCCATGTTTCAATTGTCACAAGGAAGGACATACTGCTAATGTTTGTTGGTCTAAACCTAATCCATATGTTTCTAGGTTTGCAAATTATTTTGGTAGATCTATTGGTTACAGTGCTAGATCTAATTCTTTTCAAGGTAATTTTTATAGTTGTAACAAGTATTTTCATAAGGATAATTATTGTAGGAGTATAATCAACAAGGAAATGCAACCTATGAACTAGGGCATCCCTTACTAAAGGGAAAGACAATTCAATGTCACATGTTCTATTTGTCACAAATTTGGACATACAATAATGAATTGTATGATGAGAACTGGTAGAGGCAATGTTGGACCATTGAGGCAAACTAGCATGGCGTGCTTCAATTGAAATAATATTAGACATCTTTCTAGGTCTTGCAGAGCAAAGAAGAATAACACTGAAGGTCAACCGGTGAATAGGCCTGATAATAATAAAGGTAAGAAGATTGAAAATGTTGGAGGAATCAAGAAGAAGATGAATGATACATGGGTAAATAAAGGAGAATTAAAGTCTTCTTAAATGACAAAGAACTCCACTACATCGGGTGATGTGGAGACTTCATCATCTAACTAAATCAAAGCTATTGGCTTAGGGGGAGAAAATCAAGTAAGATTAATGTATCCCCTAATTTGTAAGTGTGGTAAGATTTATCAACATATCTAGATGCTCAATGATGTTATGTAAGAATGTGATGAAGTATGTTTCATTACATATGATTCTATGTGACCACATAAAAAAAATTTAACGACATGGCGACTCTTTATGTTTCTAACCGTTGTGACTGGTTAAGGTTACTATTTGACTATTTGAATTTATTGCTTGGGATTGTGATGCTATAAGGGAAAAAGTGAAGTTCATTTGTCACTTTACATTATACAAGCTAAGAAGTGCATATGTGAGTGTATCCCAAGTGATTTCATAGAATTTTGAGTAATTGTGAATTGGTGATTGTGATTTCATGCCAGAAGTGAAGCGGTGTGTGAAGAACTCTTGCAACAAGCTGAAGCAGTATCTTTGTGATTGTGGAGGTCCTATTTTGTGGTGATCATTGTTAGCATCATGGACACCCCTATGTTGGTTGAGATCACTAAGGCCTAAATTCAAGTTACATCCTTTGAAGGCAGCAAAAAATGGTCTTATTGGTGCCATATCGTCAATACCTCATGGCATGTTGTTAACTGAAGATGTGAGATCCTTTATTTATTGCAATATTGAAGATCTTGGTCATGATGCTATCTTCAATACATTTACTAGACTATGTGATGGTGCAAATTTGAAGGATGAGCATAAGCATTTGACTGATAAGGGTTTTGCATATATTGTTGAGCTGCCTAATGATTTTGAAACCAATTGGATTAGATATGTATTGATTTGTATCCATGATCAATTTCTATGGCTGGAAAGACGGCACAAGATTACAAAGGAGATTATCCACGTGGTGATTGGGTTGTGTGTGACTGATGATGTACCTATTCTGAGAACTATTCTAGTTGGTGAGGTCACTCGCCTTACTAATTCTAAGCAAGATCAACAAGCTATGAAAATCAACAACATCAAAGATGTTGAAGTGAAGTTTGCTTCAATAGTGGTCAGTTACAAAGTTTATCACTCGATCCGATTAAATAGTGTGCTTGGTGGAGGAATTTATGCAGCCTATCGGATGATAAAGGAAAATGCTCGATATGACTTGTGTGAAGTCATGAGAAGCTAGTTCCTTGTGAACATGGAAAGAACCAAGAAGGACAAGAAACAATCTTTCAAGTATGGTTCAATATTGGTATTTATATTCTTGTATGTGTAGAATCATTTTCCTGGTATTGGTCAGATTCAGTGGTCAACCAATAAACCTGTAGTTCTAAAAATTAAACATTGCATAAGGATGTTAGGAAATAACTTCAACAGTACTATGTGGGGCTATTTTAAAGATTTTCATAAATGAATGCATGAGAGGGAACGTATTCCAATTGGTATGGTTGAAAAATATAAAAAATGATATATGATTTATTGTGGATACCGATACATGCATGTTGCAGGTGGTACAACCAAGAACTTCTTGGGCTTTACCGATGGGTTATGAAGTTGATGGTGATATTGTGTCACTTCATACTGATGAGTTATTAGCAAAACCAGTTGATGTCACTACACCTAGGTTTGGTACTTATGAAGAAACCTACTTGAAGATTCATTCACAGTTGAAGGCACTTGTGATAGAGAGAAGAGTGAGGAAAAATGTTGATGATTTAGCCAAGAAGAGTGGCATTACAAAAGCTATGATGAGAAAGATTAGGAGTAAATTTGAGACTGAATAGGCTATGACTTCTATTGTTACTATAGGAAAATATGATGTAGAGATTGTTACTCCTACAATTGGTAAGGAAACAGGGAGAACTACAAGGAGTTCCATAATGTTGAAGGAGAAGGAGAAGGAAGTAGAGAAAACACTCGTGACATAACAAAGAACATACAAGAGAAAGAAAAGAAATTATCATGGATATAAAGAGTCTAAGGATAAAAGATAAAAGAAGCCTACTATTGAATTAGATGAACCTAAGAGTGATTCAGACACAAATCAAGAAGAGTTGAGGACTAGTGGCAAGAAATAAAAAATAGTTGGGATGACTACTGAGAAGTCAGTGAATCCTAGGACTTGGAGAAATTTTCCTGTAGATGCCATAACATAGAGTATAAGGGAATATGGTAGTATGATTGATACAAAATAGAGGTATGAGCATTTTGATGATGCAGATAAACTAAATATTGGAGATGCTATTGTTTTCAATCTACATAAGTTTTGTAGATGACTTTGTGAATTTCATAAGATGATACCTGATTCACTATATAAAAGGATTGAGGATAGATGTAGGTATGCTCTGAAGCAATATATAAAAATGATGGTACAATTTTTAATCATATTGAAGCTTGAATTACTTATTGATGATGTAAAACTTTTAGTCAAGGCAATGAGACTTGGATTCAAAACAAGAGCTAGAGTATGAATAATATTAATTGGCAAGTCTCAGGAAGTTCATGATGAGACAGTTGAAATCATGAAGGAGAAAATGAAAGAACACAAACTTGTAGAAACCACTCAAGAGGAAGTGACAGTAGAAGAATTTGCTTCTACTGAACAAGTAATTGAAGATATTATAGGTGACATATCTTCTGATATAGCACAAAAAGGTCCTAATATTGAAACTGCATATGTGCAAAATAAAGATGAAGGACAAAAGGATAAAATTGCAGAGGTGGTGATACTTATTTCAACTACTACAGTTAGACAGACTGATGATGAAAAGAAAGATGAAGATGATGTTGTTAAGCATTCATTAAAAAGGAAACTGAATCTTGGTGAGAGTTCCAGTTCCAAGAGGAAGAGTAAGTCTATTAATGTTCCCGAGGATGAAACTGAAGTTGATCTTAATGATGAGTATGTTGAGTCTATTCAAAGACCTATTGATATTACTAAGACAAGTCCTGGAAAACTATTGAGAAATACGACATAATCAAGTTGACAGCAAAACGTGCTCAACTAATAAGTGAAAGAAGACAAGCTCAAGTACTAGAGTCAGCTCAAGATATTTTGTCTGATCTTGTACTTGAAGTTACATTTGATCCAAATGTGCCTATAATTGAAAAAATGGATACTTTGGTTAATGTTATTACTGAACAAGTTTCAAGTTTTGAGGATGCAACTATGAATAGAGCTAAGTTGGATTATGAGAAGAAGAGGACTGATAAGTTAATAGAAACTATTGCATTATACACAGGAAAACTTATAGTTCAAGTCAATAAGGTAAAGGAAACTTTGAAGGAAATTAGTAAATTGTTAGGCAAGGTTTTGTATTTTTCATTGTTTACACAAGATCTTGAGCTTAAGAAGAATGAAGCTCAACAAGAGCTTAAATCATTAATTTCTAGTTTCGATTCTATTGCACATTCAACTACAACCTATGGATCACAAGTGAAGGTAATAAATCATAAGTTAAAAATATTGCAAGGAGAAGAAGACATAAAGATCGTTGCATTACTGGAATTAAAGGTCTATTTGATTCCCACACTTGATGTGATGCAACATAATATTAAAGAAGCAGAGGTAACACTTGGGTTACCTGATATGAGTACTCTTGAAGCCATGGAAGATTTGGCCTATATTCTACATGAACAAATTCAAGCCATCTTACACTTGCACAAATCATGGGAGAGTTCATTGGTTACTGCAAAAGCTAATTTTAGAGAAGTTTTTGAAAAGATGTGATAGGTAAGTCTTCATTTTTTTGTTTGAAGATCATTTTTATATATACCTTTTGCATTTTTGTCAAAGCGGGAGTGATCGGTATGATGCAAATACAACTAAGGGAGTGATTGGTATACAATGTAATGTATATGTTTTGGTGATCGATGAAATGTGTTTTGCCATCAGGGAGATTGTTGGGATTATGGTGGATTTTGGAAGTAACACGATGAGTTTAAGTTTGTCATTGATGGAAGCTTATTAACTCTATTAGTTTTGGTGAATAGGTTGATATTTTTTTACTGACAAGGTGAATAGGTGAAGCAGATATGCTAAGTGTTTTGATCGGTGAACAGGAAGACAGTAACAATAATGTTTTTTGAGTTGCGCTTGATATGGTTAGCACGTTGGATGGTGTGATCATTGTTGATGCATCCCTATGGTTAGAATAGTTCAGATGTACAATCACGATAGTTAACTCAACAATGTGTGGAAAATAGTATTTTTGGTATTTGTTCTATATGAACCGGTTGAGCTGTCGATTGGTTCCTGATGATCAGATGGTCAAGGAGGTTAAGTAATTGTCTATATTTTGTAATAAAATTTTGTATTAAATGTTGGGTCGACATGTTAAGTTTATTTGACGCGGATTTTCATGAGTTTGGTCAATGTGTAGTGTTGACTTGTGGATTTTTTAAATGTTTTAACTGATTTAAGAACAACTATATAAAGGAATGCTAAATCAATGATTTAGGGTTGTTGATCATAGTTTTTGGTGGTTGCAATCAGAGATAGAGATAGAGTGTTGCATCAAGAGATTTATGATTGAATTGCATCTTGCAGGAAAACAGTTTCATTAAATATCAATGTTTTGAGATCATTACTCAAGGCTAACTCAAAAGGTTAGCAAGGTTAAATCCTTTAACATGGTGAAATCTAACAAGTCTTTTGTGTAAATCCTCTAACAAGGTGAGTTTTGAGAAGGAGTTATAAATCCTCTAACAAGGTAGATCTTAACAAGTCTCTTTGTACTTCTAACAAGGTACTAGTCATTCTTAACTGGGTGAGCCCCTAATAGGGTATTGCAAGCTCTTAACAAGGCAATTGTTTTACTGTAGTGAAGAGATTTGTGGGTGTCATCCCCACCATGGTTTTCTCCCTCTTCCCATGATAAAATTAATGGTGTTATGGTTTATGATTTGTGGTTGATTGAATTGCTTTACTTGTATTGTATAGTTACAATTGCTTGTTTGGTTTTGTGGAAGTTGTTTAAAGTATAATCAAATTCTTGGTTGAATTAGTATATCCTTTGTTTACACTAATTCACCCCCCTCTTAGTGCTTCTATATATTAACATAAGCATCATCCAGTAAACATAAAATTAGTCACATAATATGTACATGTATGTATATATGCATCTATGCATGCACATGTGTACACACACACACATATATGTATGTATGTATGTATATATGTATATTTATAGGTATATATACATATATGTACACACACAGATATATATATGTGTGTGTGTGTGTGTGGATCACGGGAGAGCAAGGAGTGTAGGCAAGCTAGTGAGGAGACCAGGCAGGCTGAAAAAATCAATGGGAAGAGTTAGAGTGAGGTGGAGGAGATAAATTTATGGAGCAGAAAAATTTGTCAAATATAGAAAGGAGGAGCATATACCAGAGTGAGTATTCATAAATGGAAGATGGGTGGATAATTTTTCCAAGAAGGAGAGGCAAAGGATTGAAAGACATGCTGAATATTGGTAGGGATTATGTGTGTGTGTGCGCGTGTGTGTAGATATATGTGTATATCTATGTGTCCATATATATGTATGTATGTATATACACATATACATACATAGATTTATATATGTATATAATGTATATATTGTTACCCCACCAATTTTTGTTGGCGTTAAAGTATATATTTTGGTTTATCTTTCTCCCAAGTAGTGACGTTTTCCCAGTTTGAACCTCTCTTTTGAACTAAATCTCATGTTCAATTTTTGCTTATGCGTCTTGTGCTACCGCAACTTCATTTTTGCTATGTCATCCCATAGATCATCTCCTCCAATTTGAACTTGAACATTGAACTTGAAAATTTCAAAGTTCAATGCTCAAAGTAAATAAGTGCAAGTGGAAGTTGGTGCGTCTTAAATTATTGAAGAAGTCATCGCATTTTTGTGAAGTCTTGAGTCTAGTCCATTTCAATTTCAAAGTTTGATATTTGCAAATAATGAAGTTGGAATTTTGAATGCTCAAATAAGGAAATAAGTGGAGTAAGGATGGGGAACATTTTGGGAACTTCAAAATTTAAAAGTTTTCTTTTGGAAAGGTAATCATTAAACAGTAAGATTGGATGGTTTGAAATGACCGTTAATTAATGGCATGTCAGACAAAGTGTTAATTCATCATTAATTTACGTAGGGATTGTGACTGTTTAAGCGTATCAAAAATCCAAGCAAATCTTCTACTTTCTATTAATAAAGGATGCATATCTTTTCATTCTTGCTAAGTTTTCCAATCCAATGGAGAAAAAATCAATGAAGGTAATTTTAGTGGTGCAACGAACTGGAAAATTTGATGAATTCTGGTGAATTTGTTAAAACTTTGATGCTGCTAGCTTAGCAATTTGTTGAAGCATAGTAAGTTGCAGTTCCTTGCTCAGATTCCTTTGTTTTATTGTTCTATAATTGTGATGATTATTAAAATTAAGTATAATAGACCCTCCATACAAAAATTAGAGCATTCCTCTAGTCTTATTAGCTCAATTCTAAAGATGGGAGATACAACTCTTTTACGGGTAACTGTGGAAGAAATTCTAGAGAGGCTCAGAAACCCTAAAGAAGGCTAAATTGTGGATATGGTGAGCCAAAGTGGTTTGATAAAATAAATGTTAGAAACATTAAAAAAATGGAAATGAGCTTAGGAAAGAATCCAAGTGAGTGAGCAAGAGTAAGAGTTTTACCAAATACACAAAGAGTGAGATATTGCTCCAATAGATCAAATGCCAAATTCACCAAAATGCACCAAGACCAACACAAGAACACAAGGATTTTTGAAAGGGGAAAAAATATGAAAAAACCCCTTGTGTATAATATGAATGAGGCACAAAGCCTAAATAAGAAGAGAGAATGAGAGAAAGTTTGATAATGTGAGGAGAAGTGAGAAAATAGAGAAGATTATTAAGCAAGTGTGTGTGGAGGCATGTCTTAAATAGAGATGAGTGGAGGAGTTTGCATGTAACTCTCATCTTCTATGATTAAGGAGGAATATCTAATTTCCTTACTAAAGGAATTACAAAAATGTGACATGTCCTCCTACTTAGACTAGAGGACAAATACAATATAGGATACCTTGGTTTATCCTTTAATTACATATTTCACAAAGGAAAGATTAATTTCTAACACCCCCCTTTAATCTTTACTTGGGGTATTTACATCAAGGGGTATCAAACCCAAATTTTTGCAATGAAATTCACATTTCTCTCTAGAAAGAGGCTTTGTCAAAATATCTGCAACTTGATCTTCACCCTTGCAATAGATGAGGGAAACTTTATTTTCTTCAATTTTATCTCTAATGAAGTGGTGGTGGAGATAAATTTTCTTTTACTTTGCATGGTAAACCAGATTCTTTTTGAAGGCTAATGCACTTTGATTGTCACAATATAAAGGTGTAGGTTCTTGTTGAGGTAGACCTAATTCTTCAAGAATTCTTCTAAGCCATAAAGCTTCCTTAGAGGCATTAGTACAACTTTTGTATTCAACTTCAGTAGAACATAGAGAAACAGATTGATCTTTTTTACTTTTCCAAGATATAGCACCTGAACCAAGAAAGAAACAATACCCAAAAGTAGATTTCCCATCATTGGGGTCTCCACCTAAATCTGAATCAGTAAAGCCTTTTAATGTAAAATTAGAATTTGTATCATAAAATTATCCTACATCAAGAGTACCTTTAATATATCTTAATATTCTTTTAGCAATTTTGAAGTGTGTTTGTTGAGGTTTGGACATAAATATTGAAACTAAACCAACACTAAAAGATATATCAGGTCTAGTGAGAGTTAGATAATTTAAACTTCCTACGAGTTGTCTATAAGGAGTAGCATCTATAAATTGAGATTCCATATCTATCATTAACTTAGTTCCTAATTCACATGGAATTGAAACATGATTAGCATCATTCATATAAAATATATCAAGAAGATCTTTAGCATATTTACTTTGATAAACAAAAATACTCTTAGGGGTTTGCCAAATTTGCATTCCTAAGAAATAATGTAGAAGCCCTAAGTCAATCATTTGAAATTTTTGGTTAAGTTGGAACTTAATATCATAAATTAAATAGTTAGAACTTTAAGTAAGAATCAAATCATCAACATATATAATGATAATAATAATGTCATCTTCACTATGCTTGATATACATGTTAGGATCATTTTTACTTCTAGAAAAATCTTTAGAAATAAAGAAAGCATTGATTTTGGAATACCATTCTCTAGGAGATTGTTTTAAACCATAAATAGATTTCTTAAGTTTACATACAAGATGTTCATTACCTTATTTAATAAAACCAGGAGGTTGAGACATATAGATATCTTCATGCAAGTCACCATTTAAAAAAACACTTTTAACATCCATTTGGTGAATGGGCCAATTCATTTTTGCAGCTAAAGCAAGAACAACTTTAATGGTAGGCATTTTTGCAACAGGAGAAAAGGTCTCATTATAGTCTATTCCTTCAATTTTAGAGAAACCTCTTGCTACTAGCCTAGCTTTAAACTTACTAATTTCATTATTTGCATTCAACTTAGTTTTGTATAAACATTTACATGAAACTAGACTTTTGTCATGAGGTAAAGTAACTAAATCCCAAGTATTATTAGAAATTAAACTATCATAGTCTTCTTGCATAGAATTTTGCCAATGGGGCTGATTTTTAGCTTGAGAAAAAGTTTGAGGATCTTTAGAATGCATAAGAGAAGACATCAAAGCATAATTACAATAGTTAAGTTTCCTGGGTCTAAGACCACCCATTCTAGTAATATAATCATCACCTTCATTAAGTAAATCTTTAAACCATTTAGGATTTCTCTTAGAAGTAATGGAAATATCACTATGAGGAGTAAATTCATCATTTTCATCATCACTATGAGGAGTAAATATATCATTATCACCATGAACAAAATTATCACCATCATGAGAAAAATTATCACTAGGAGGAGTAGAAATATTCTTACCACATCATCATCATTTTTAATACTAATAGGAATAGAAATAGGTGCATTAGGAGTAGGGTTTAGGATAGGAGGTTGGTCCTCCATGAGATCAATAATGCCCCCTTTAAATACATCATCTTTGACCTTGGAACAATCATGAACTTCATTTTCTACAATAATAACATCTCTTGCAATATGTACCTTGTTAGTAATAGGATCATAAACTCTATAACCTTTAGTAGATTCATCATACCAAACAAATGTAAATGGAGAAGAATTAGAATCTAGTTTATGCCTTTTTGTTTGGGTGTGTGAACATAAGAAATAGATCCAAAAAATTTCAAATATTGTAAATTGGGTTTCCTACTGGACCATGCTTCCTCAGGAGTTATATTTTGCAAAGCTTTAGTGGGAGTTCTATTAAGTATATAAGTGGCACAAGCCATTGATCAACCCAAAACTTGTAATGCATATCTTTAGCATGTAACATACATCTAGCCATTTCCACAATAGTTCTATGCTTCCTTTCCACCACATCATTTTGTTGTGTTGTATAAGGAACGGTAAGCTAATGTTTTATACCAAAAGATCTCAAGTAAGAACGAAAAGAATTATTAATATATTCAATACCATTTGTTTTAAGAATTTTAAGTTTAGAACCAGATTGTCTTTCCACAAACATATGAAATTCAGAAAATGTGTCAAGAACTTGATCTTTAGTATGCAATAAATAAATCCAAATTCTTCTAGTAAAATCATCCACAAAGGTAAGAGCATACTTTGAACCTTGTATGG
>MU224601.1:1455-26675 GCA_018584345.1 Thuja plicata
TTTAATATTGAATATTAAATTTTCATATGATTAATAATAATATAACATATATAATATATTATTATTAATCAACATGTATTATATATATTCTAATGATCATACGACTGAAGCTATGAACATTAACAGTTCTTAAAAGATAAATCATAAGCATTCAAGATGTTTAAATGGTATAAGGCTATGGCAGAAAAAAAAAGTGGTAAGGAATTGAAATGCTTGAGATCAGATAGAGGAGGGGAATTTATTTATGATAAATTCACTAACTATTGCAATGAGCGTGGAATTAAAAGACAGGTTTCTGCACCAAGAACACCACAAAAAAATGGGATTGCTGAAAGGAGAAATAGATTAATTGTTGACTGTGCAAGAACACTGATGATTGAGAAGAGCATTACTCAAACTTTATGGAGGGAAGTTGTCAGTATTTTTGTCTACACATTGAACATAGTACAATTGAAGGACACAAAGAAGACACCCTATGAGATTTGGTATGGTTACACACCCAATGTAAGTTACTTCAAAATCTTTGGTAGTCAATGTTATATTTTGAAAGATGAAAGAAATGGAAAGCTTGACTCCAAAAGTAATGAAGGTATCTTTCTAGGGTATTCCACCAAAAGAAAGGCTTATAAATGTCTTAACAAGTCCTCTAACAAGATCATTGAAAGTGCAAATGTAAGAATATATGAATTTGTAGAAAAGAATGACAAGGAAAGAAGAAAAGAATCAGAAGACTACAATAGGTTTGTTTACACTGAAGAACCTAGCACTCTACCCGAGCAACAGTGTATCACTCCTGAGAAACAGAACATTGCACCTGAGCATCAGGCTCCAATTACCAAAAATCAGGAAAATCCTCAAAATGATGTTCAGAGCGATGGAGATCAAAATGAAGAAAAAGATGATGATCAGAATGATGTAAAGAGTTGAACCGAAACTTGCCAATTATGTCAAAAGACACCATCCAAAAAAATAGATCATTGGAGACAAGAAGGCTAGAATGAGAACAAGAAGTAAGTCACTAAACACTAGATGTTTAGTTCATGATTTTGAGCCTAAATCTGTTAATAATGCACTTGAAAATGAAGAATGGGTAAGTGCTATGAATGAAGAAATATAAAAAATTGAGAAGAACAAGACATGGACACTAGTACTGAGACCAGATGAGAAGAATGTCATCGGTACCAAATGGATATTCAGAAACAAGCTGAATGAGAATGGCGAAGTCACAAGGAATAAAGCAAGGTTAGTATGCAAGGGGTATGCACAAGAGGAAGGTATTGATTATGGTGAAACCTTTGCAACCATTTCTAGAATAGAAGGAGTTAGAATTCTTCTTGCTTATGCTGCATTCAAAGGATTCAAGGTATACTAGATGGATGCCAAATCTGCATTCCTAAATGGAATACTAGATGAAGAAGTATACATTGAACAACCAGGAGGGTTTGTTTATCCAGACAAGAGAAACATGATATGTAGACTACATAAAGCCTTGTATGGATTGAAACAAGAACCTAGAGCCTGGTATGAAATACTTCACTCCTATCTCGTAAGTGTTGAATTTGTAAGAACAAGTGAAAATAGCAATTTGTACTTAAAAGAAGATACCGATGGTAATATTTTGATTGCTGAAATATTTGTTGATGATATGATATTTGGGGGTAGTGAAATGTTATGTAAATCCTTTTCTAATAAAATGAGAAAAGAGTTTGAAATGTCTATGTTTGGGGAGATCAAATTCTTTCTTGGTCTATAGATTCTTCAATAAGATGCAGGCATATATATCACTAAGTCCAAATACATCAAGGAAGTGTTGAATATATTCAAGATGGAAGATTCCAAGCCAGTTGGAACACCTATGGCTATCAGATGTAAGATAACAAAGGAAGATAAGTTAAATGAGGTAAATTAGACCTTGTTTAGATCAATGATTCACAAAATAATGTATGTTGTTAATACCAGACCAGATATAGCACATGCAGTTGGAATAGTTGCAAGATTCTCTGTCAATCCTAAAGAATCACCCATGACTGTTGTCAAGAGAATTTTGAGATATCTAAACAGCACCAAGGACTATGGCTTATGGTATAAAGGAGAAGGAAAATTTGAGCTTCAAGTCTATACAGATGTTGATTGGGCTGGAAACATAGATGACCAAAAGAGAACAACTGGAGAAGCATTCTTCATGGGTGACAAACTTGTCACATGGATCAGCAAGAAGCAAGGATGCATCTCAAAGTCTACTACGGAAGTAGAATATGTGGCTACTTCTCCAAATTGCTCCAGTATTGCATGGATCAAATAGTTGTTGGAAGGTATGAATATAAATATTCTTGAACCATTGATTATCTATTGTGATAATACCAGTGCAATAAACATATCAAAGAATCTAGTCATGCATGCTAAGACTAAGCATATTGCAATCAAGTATCATTACTTAAGAGAACAAGTGAAAGCAAAAGATGTGATACTAGAATATGTTCAATCCAATGAGCAATTAGCTGACATATTTACAAATTCATTACTGAAAGAAATATTTGAGTACCTAAGACAGAGACTAGGGGTCCAACCCTTGTCTATTGGTCAGTAAGCTAACTAGGAGATTGCATCAGCCTATACACAAATCAGAAGATCATTCATGTTGATGCAAGCAAGAGATGGACTACAAAGATACATCTGGACACAACAAGGTAAATACCTACACTGAACACCTAAGTCACTATATTGCTGATGGATAGGGAAATTCAAGGAGTATATTATAAAAAGGGATAGAAGATGATATAGAAGAATTGTTTGGCATTGTTGTCAAAGGGAGAGATTATATCATTATCCACTCATTATCCATGGAGAGAAGTTCCTAAGAATTCAAAGGGAGAGTTAATCATTATCCAACGGGAGAGATTAGATATGAATTATCCATCAAAGGGAGAGAAGTAACATGAGGGAGAGAATACATACTAAGGGAGAGATTGTTGTCAAAGGAAAAATAGATGATCAAGGAGAAGAATAGTCAACACAAAGCACATATCAGAAACATAATCAGAAGTTGATATATATATCCAGTAAAGGGATTAAAGATTGAAGAAAGACACTCTGCAAGAAACAAATCTAAGCTATATGAGCTTACCGAGAGCCAAACATTTGTGTTAGTTATAGAACAAAAGATATGGAAGAGATGGATGAAATACACTTGATATATTTTATATTGTATTAGTAATAATATAGTGTGATAATGTAGTGTGTTGCCATCAATGCCAAAGGGAGAGATTGATGACATATAACCGATTGAATGTTTGAAGATGTTAAGTTGATCACCGAAATGCAGAAAGATAATGTAAGACATTAAATCAGTTAACGGATTGTATTGTCATTGATGTCAACTTGATATAATCTAATCGGTTATATACAAAGTGTCAAAGACTTCAGAGAATCGGAGAGATAAATATTATGCTTTCAGTAATACATAAAAGATCAGCATTAACTAGGTGACTACAAACACCGACGGGTAGTGCACCCCGACAGACAGAGAAACCTGAAACTAAAAGTCACAGTGATGGCTGAGAAAGAAACCCGACAAGCATTACCGATGAGAAGAATCACAAGTATTATAGATGAGTAGAACTTCACAGTGATGCCTGACAGACAGAAAACCCCGATGGAGAAGCCCGAGGAAAACTGAAGTATTGATCGAAGCTATCAAAGAGTTAAAACACCGAAAGGAACTGAAGTTCAGAAATGACAAAATACTTAGCTGGCAAGAGCTAAAGATAGATTTAACTAGTTGTTAACATTGTTTTCGTTGACAAGTTAAAGCCATAGTTAAGTGAAAGATTTAAAGCTATTTTATCCAGTTGTCATGGAGAAATCTATGGGATAAAACTAAAGTAAATTTTTAAATCAATATTGGATAAGATTGCGGATCACGCCAATAACAATAAAATAAAGAAGTGAGAAACGGTGATATCATGTATATAAAGAGACAATCTAATTCATTATGAATTAGGCGAGTGAATAGAGAAAAGAATTATAAAGAGAAATCGATGAAGAACAACTTCATACATTCGTGATCAATCAAGCTGAGGAAAGAGCTAAAGATTGCTGCGGTCACCAAACAACAGAGAAGCATGACATCACGGAGCAGAAAGAAGTGAAGAAAAGGTATTGAAAATATACATTGATCAGAAAGGTATTATGAGCTTACAATAGATCTAAAAATTTGCAAGTCTAAGTTGTATGTGTGAACAGATCATTTATTGTTTCAGTTTAACCATTGATTCAGAAAGTCTCTTAACTGAGTAGGACTTAAAAATCCTTTCTATATTGAGATACATTTCAAGGATTATCTAAAAAGTTTGATCATGAAGATAGCATGAGATTCCAGATACCATTTTGCAAACTACACTAGGTTTGGTCATAGAAGGTAGCATAGAGATGCCCGATATCAAGTGACAAACTATTATATTTAAATCCTCTAACAAGGTCACACCTAATAGTGTGTTTGTAACCTTTAACAGGGTTGGATCTTCACCGAGATCACTTCAGAAGAGTGAAAATTTTGGGTTACTGGCCCCAAGTGGTTTTTCCCTTAACAGGATTCCATGTAAAAAAATCCATGTCTCAATGTGTTTATGAGTCATTACTTTAGTGTTTTACATTACACATAACTAATCTGGATTGATCGGTATACACTAAGCAATTTACTATTTTTTGGTAAATGAAATACTGCTAATTGGTAAACAGTAAGAATAAGGTTTAAAAGTGAACTTCAAGCAGTAGTTATTTGTTAATATGATTATTTGAAGGCATACATCTTGTAAGACTGAAGATAATTAGAGGCTTTATATTGTGGTACTAAGTTTTTGGGTTGATTATTTGGAATATTTTTTAGGCCACTAATTCACCCCCCCCCCCCTCTCATTTATTCTAACAGATATGTCTTCTCCTCTAAAGATTACTAACAAAAATACTATTATGGTGTATATCTCTTCTCTAGAGATTGGAGCAAGTTCTTGTAAAGTTGTAGATGTTGAAACTACTCCATAGAAGACTCTAGGTGAACAAAAAAATGTTGAAGGAGGTCTGAAGATGACAATAGATAAAACTCCAAAGAAGGAGGTTGAGGAAAGAAAAAATGAGGAGAAATTTAAAGATGAGAAGAGTATAGAGATAGGTGGTGAATTTTTCACAACCTCTAGAGATTCTATCATAAATTTAATCAAAACCTTCAATTTTAGTTTGAATTGTTAGTTACTACAGAGGTACTGTAGGTACTAATGACATTAGGTTAGGTGGACCTGACCCTGTTAAATCCCTTGCATAATATTCATTTCAAGGGTCATCCATCACCATTCTACCTATAATAAGTTTATCAAGTATCATATGTAGAGCACAAAGCTCATTGATGATGCAATGAAAGTCCTTCATGAAGGACTTGTAGAGATCCAAATAGATGAATATTTGACTAATTCATAGCAGCTATAGTTGTTGCTTGAAGGCTTTAAGGTACATGCTTCCAAATTGGAACCTAAAATTTTGAAGGATGTTGAAAAGACAATTTAAAAGTAGTTGGAGGTGTTGGTAAATAAATATGCAATAGAAAATATTTGGCTACAAGAGGGCCTAAAAGAATTTGAGAAGTGTGTGAATGAAGTGGTAGCAGTGTATCAATTTTATCACTGGTGGCCCATATTGACATAAGAAACATTAAAGGCCTGTTAATATATCTTAAAATCTCATATTGTATAGTTCACTAATATATTAGATTAAAAGAAGGACGAGGATGGTAATGATAGAATGTAGGTAGAGAATTTGTACATACAATTGAACCTGTCAACTGAATAGAAAGAGAAAATAAAGGAGTTTTGTCACTTGAGAGATATAATTGACTTGAAACTTAATGACACGGTTAAAATTTTTGAAGACTCGCACTAGCTTGGTCAACTAATTAAGGTTCCAGATAGAACTAAGGAGGAAAGGTATCTTCTTTTGAAGTTTGAGAGCTAGTGAAATATTTTTGCATCTATAGGAGATGACTAGAGAATCAATTGGACACAACTCAATTTCATTCATAAGG
Organism: Thuja plicata; assembly: GCA_018584345.1. NCBI lineage: Eukaryota > Viridiplantae > Streptophyta > Pinopsida > Cupressales > Cupressaceae > Thuja > Thuja plicata. The sequence continues at coordinate 7,526 of MU224601.1, forward strand.
ACATCATTCCCCCATCTAAGTGAGTTGCTCAATTTTTTTGGTAAGACAAATTTTTTTCTATATATACATATACATATTAGTAGCAAATGGTTGGAGTTAAATTTTTAGATTTATATGCATTCATTTTTTTCATGCCCAGAGGGGGAGTTTTTGTAGATAGGGGAGAAATTACGTAGAGATATATTTTGGAAATGGATAAGTGGTGTAAATTGTTGTAGATATAAAATGTTGTACTCAGGAGAAGTAATGTAGAAAACTTGGAGTTTGTATGGTGATATTGAGACGTCATTTGTCTTTAATGTCATAGGGAGAGAGATATAGAAATTGTTGTATATGATGTAGACTTGGTACAAGTATTTCCATTAATGACAAAGGGGGAAATTTTTGAAAATATGTATTTGTGTTCTCATTAATGTCAAGTGCCTTATCATTTCAATGTTAAATAAGGTCTAGATTGTTGAGTTCAGTTGTGTTAGGACTCTGAGTTCTAGAATTATGTTGTATCAGGAGTTACATGTGTGTTGATATTGATGTATGGAGATTAATGGTGACGATTGTAGATGAAAATGCAAATTATTCATGTCTATTCTAGCGCATTGAAGAAGTATTCATGTATCCACAATAAAATTTGGCTAAGTATGACTATTTTGGTGAACATTTTGTCAAGAAAGGTTCATGTAATTTGGTTTAGAATATACTACATTGATTAATATTTTCTTGCAGTTGTTGTATGATGTTGGTGAATGTAAAATAATATTATATCTTAGAGTTCATGTTTCTTTCCTTTCCACAATTGAATTTGCGATGTTTTGAGTATTGGTCATGCAGAGATAGTGAAACTATTTCCAAGAATACTTTGCATTCCACCTCCTTAAAAATTAGGTGTTGCAGTTCTCTGATATAGATCTTTTGGTGTTAGGAGATGCTATGTTGTGCATACACATGTGTTGTAGAGGTCCGCATTGGTTCTATCTTTTGGAGCCAACTTGAGTAGTTTTGGTCCGTGTGGTAGCATGTGGATTTGAATGCAATATTTTTAATCTATTAGGAAGGTGTGTTGGCATGGTGTGATGCTTCACATGTCTCATAAATCCCTTTTGCATTGCATTAGAGAAATTATTTGGATCTATTAGAGAGGTGTGATGGCATGGTGTGATGCTTCACACATCTCATTTCCCTTCTACATTGCATTAGAGAATTTATTTGATTGACTAAGTCCCTCTAGTTCTTCTCAGAATTTCAATTGGATAGGTTTATGTTTGTCCATATTTCCCAAATCTACTACTAAATTATGCATATCTTCTTTATGTCTTACTGCATATGTTGAAAATTATTAGTTTTTCATATGTATTGCCTAGCTTTTGCATTCCTCTTTCATAATCACATAAGGATTTTCAACTTGTCATTAGAGAATATTAAATCCATTTAGTGCCCAACATCTTGAGTCAATTGGATCACTCCCTTCTCAAGGTAATTAAAGCATAAATAGATCTAGCTTCCTAGTTTTCTCATACAAGCTAGCAAACTCTATTTTTCCACATTACAAGACTAGAGTAAATCACGTTTATAATGAATTCTTCAAGCATGCATTAATATAGGTAGGCATGTAGACAATATGCACCCAAAGTTTAGTCTTCTTTAAAGGATCAATATTTTTTTTGTCTTAGTTGATGTGGTAAACCTAAAATATAACACGTACTCATTGTACATGTTATAAATCACTTGTACCTATGAGCATATGTATTTTTCTATTACATAACCAATTAGACTCGGAAAGTGGGAAAATTTGTGCATAAGGCATGTTTAGGATCATGTTTCATTCAAGCCACTAGTAGCATATTTTATCTTAAAGTGGTTGAGGAGTTATAGTATGTGAGCATATGGTGCTAGTGTATGTAGCTCTACAATGATGTGTGCACAACAACACTAGATGCCATGTGTGAATAAAAGAGGAAATTGTATATAGGTGATAGAGGTGATAAATAAGCATGTCTTAGATCAAATCAACCATTAGAATATAACATAATAGGGATTAGAAAAAAAAAGTACCTTTTAAAATTTAAAAAATACCTAATTTTTTTAATGCACAAGACATTGGTGTATATAATCTTATCAAATAAATAAGAGTGTATCATACTAGTTTCCCAAATGAAAAGAAAAAAGAAATAATGACAACATAAAATTTAATAGATCAATGATCTTGTTCAAATTAGATAAAATAATTCAAATTTCAAAAATATCAGATGTGAAAGTTTGTGTATTATTTATAAACACTAAAATAGATATAAATTACAATTTTAATATATAATTTTTATATAAATACTAAAACCTATTGTTTACTAAAAGTTACTATATATACTCCATTGTAGTGGTTTTCTTGATCTTCCTAGGCCATCATGCAGTACAAGTTAAAAACCTTATAATTAAATGATAATTGTCTAACCTACACAAAACCTACATCTTCCAATTGAGTTTAATGGGCTTTCAATCAACTGACGTGTAAAACTGCATGATAGAAATGATATGTGGTAATGAACTATTGCAAGGATTTCGATTCACAACATGATCAGTAGAAAGAACTCGTTGAATATAGGAAAAATAATGCACATTTGATTATTCTTAGGATGCTCTATAAAGTTTTTGAGAACTTTAGGGAAAGAAATGATTTACCTGGTTCATAAACCAATAGCCAAAATTTATGTCTAAGTGAAATTTTAATCTCCTAACAAAAATCTTTTCTTTTCCAAGATCATATAGTTCTTAATACGCTAGAAAACACTTAGACAGTCAAGAGCAAATTTTATTGGTCTCTTCATTTTCATTTAACTATATTTGCATAATACCAAAATGAATTCAATTGCAAATTCAGCTGAGAATAGAATGACATAGAGAGGAGGTCCCCTTAAGGGCACCTGTACAATAACACTATGAAGTTTTATTATTCAATATGAATGAATGTGAGATATGGGTCTTCACAAATATATAGAACACTACCATCAACCTCTCCCTACCATGAAACAAAAGAAGAAGAATGCTCACCCCCTAACTGTGAGAATGACAGGCAGCTCTTGTATAAAAGCTTATGCTGGCATTCCTGTAATTGGTTGATTGATTGATTGATTTGATTCATCAGCCAAAATAAGAGTGGTCATGGGACATGGCAGTGTAGTCTGTGGAAGCACTGCCTGGGGAATAAAGAGATGAATTTGCAGGCAATGGCAGCAATGAACCATGTGGTGAGTGAGGAGGCTGTTGCATGGCAGCTGCTGCTGCTACCTGTTCTGATCTGTATCTATATCTCATAGCCTCTGCTCTCACTGCATTCAGCTCTGCCTGGAGGCTCTGTGCTTGCTGTTGCAATTGAGAAATGGCTCCCATGCATCCATACACAGGATCTCTTAGCCTCACATTGGCTTCATAAACAAGGCTGTTGGCTGCATCTGCTCTTTGGCTTTCAGGAACTTCCTGCTTAAGCCAAAACAAGATAAGTTATAGATCCTTTGTAATACCCACAACCAAAAAAAAAAACCCAAGCTTTGATTCTTATTAATACCCACTACAAGAAAAACCATAAATTTTGTATCCTTATTAATACCACCAGACGAAAAAACCAAAAATTTGGTCCTTATTAATACCCATGAAAAGAAAAATCCAAAATGTTGATCCTTATTCATACCCCCATTAAAAATATAAAATAAAAAACCGAACTTTTGATCCTTAATTAATGCCCACCCAACCAAACTCTATATTTTGATTTCCATCCTTAATAATACCCACAAAGAAAAAACCCAAGATTTTGACGTAGCGATGGAGTACAATTATAAGATAAGATAAAATGGCAATCACATCAATGATAAGCTAAGGTAAATACAGAGACCCAGTCTGAATCTAATCTTAAACAACAATCATTGGTTAAGTTGATGAAAGCTATTTCTACCTACGCCCTTCCTATGAAAATGGGTGTTAGGAAACAATATCAATTCTGCCCACAACTTGCTATAATAATTGGACCACCCCGAATAAAATAGAATTAAAAAGCTGCTGGAATTGTCTCCACTTACACAACCCTAGATGCTGTTGACAATATGCCTGTATACCCATTTTTAATACACATTACACTAAAAAAGTGGTACCTAATACAATGTATTGTCTGACAACTTCTGTATTGGAATGCAATTCAAGTCTACTCGTTACACAATAAAAGGGAAAAAGGCTGCTGGAAATCTTGACTTACAACCTTACCATCACGGTACAATAAATGAAGTAGCAGATGACAGTCTAGTAGTTAAAAGATTCAACATATAACTATTGGAATAAAATAATATAATAGCAAGGCTTTCTTTACTTACAATCTTCCCAATACAATGCCAATGCCTGCACTTCAAAATATTGTTGCTTAACAATACATAGTTTGCACATTTAAATGCAAGTGGCCATATCTTTATTTACACTCTTGCCATCTCAATCATGATCCTATGCTATAGAATAAAATGCTCATAGTAATGTATATTTTGGCATACAACCATTGCAATATAAAATCTAAGAAATTTTTTGTATGAAATCTTTCCTCGAACAATTGCCCAGATTTTTTTTTCTTCTGTGCTATGTAAGTTCAACATCTGACTTCAACACCTAAAACTAAATGATAGTAAAAATATCTGTGCATAAAACCTTATAGAGAAACTTACTATATCTGATACAATCTTACCATTCATCTGCATAAAACTGATACATACAAAACTATGCTGGTAACTAATCTCCATACTAACAACTGTGTCATTAGAGTACAGTAAAACGAAATGCAGATAACATGCATAAGTATGTTTAGCTGGAAAATCTAGTCTTTTGTTTTAAAGAAATATATTTCTAATAAGAATGACAGTGGAGAAGACCAAGTGTAAGTGAATTTTATAGAACACATACCCCTCATTGATAGATGGAAGGTGTGTATTTATATATTGGAGAGGTTCTAAGTGAAGGTAAATTTTATAGAATAGATATCTCTCATCATGGACACACCTTTCAGTCATGAATGAGAGAGATCAATTCTATAAAATTCATCTACAATGTGATAAATTTATGAATGGAAAGGTGTGTTTATATATAAGAGAAGATCAAGTGCAGGTGAATCTAGTACAGATATCCTCATTCATCAACACACCTCCTAGTTGTGAATGAGAGAAATCTGTTTTAGAAAATTCACCTATATAATAAGAAATATACATTTCATAAAATTTGTCTGCACTTGTTTTTTTTCATATAATGTGATGATAATGTATAAGAATTTGCCCAAGCATTAGTCCATTGAGAGTTTTCTACCGTCCATTTAATATCATTAAGATTGTTCTTGGATTTACTGTATATAAATTTTTCAATCGATGTGTTTTATCATATATAGTGATTCTCTGGTCAGGAAGAGGATAATAGATCACTGACTATGATTCGAAACATAAATTGAAAAAAATATGCACAATAAATGCAGAAGCAAGAAACCTTGATAAAAGATGGAGCATTTTCAAGACATTGCTGCCTTGCAAATTTCCAAGGCTCATTTTAACTGTGTTGTGATCAGAGAAGCTGAAGATAACTTTGACTTTAAAAGGCCAAGCTGTTTATCTCATATAGTAGTCTTTATAAGATTAACTATAAATACTGAGAGAGAAAACTAAGGGCAAATGAATTTCATAAAACAGTTAATCTTCATCCATGGTCAGGCTAAGCATTTAATGAAACTAAAAAGATGATTCTTATTTAAGAATTACCATGAGCATCTTGGAGACATTGCTTGCTCCAAACACCTTGTGAACTGAGGCAAATTTCTGAGGTTCATGAGGAGAAAAGTAAGGAGAAAATGGGCATTCCTGAGCACATCTTCTCCTCAATAGCTTGCAAGCCGCACAGGGAGTTGTAGTGTTCAAAGCCCCAGGAGGTCCCAGTATTTGTCTCCTCCCCATTCGATCCACATCTGGTTGCTTATGATAATTCGCTCTTCTGGAAGATGACTGCAAGTTCTCCAACTGTTCCCTGAAAAAAATATTTAAAGAAAAAAATCACAAACTTAATCATCCCTAACCCTAATCATAGATCACCTTGTGGATTAACAAGATAATTTCATCTTATGGGTCATGGAAATAATGATATATCAGTTGATCCCAGAAAGTGATGTCCCATAATTATGACACTATCCTTAATCCTATCTCTGGCGTCATTATTGTACCTTTCTCTGGACATCCAAACATGCTCGTCTTTAATCTCCAGTTGCCAAATTTGTATACCACAATCCCGAGTCTGAAACCCACAGAAACAGTATGTAAGTAGTTGTCATTCTGAGATTTTTTACAGTCTACATGAGATTCAAATTTTGCTAACAGTCATGATAAAAGTCCAAGCTTGAACTTATCTTCGAGATTCGAAATTTGATAGTCTACATGAACATTTAAATCTTGAAATTTATGGTAAAACTGGGCACCCAAAGAAACAATCTTTAATATTCTCATGATTTCACCCACAAATTTGGACTGCGAGACATTTACAGTCATCTAATCCTATGAAACTAAATTCCAAACAAATACAAACACTTTCACAGGTGCTACAGGCCAAGGCTAGAGAATTTTTAATTTTTTAAAATAAATCTGGATACCCACAGAAGAAATATCACAGAATCCATTGTAAACAGTGTCTAGAGTATTCATATAAAGCTCCAAAACCATGGAAAAAATCTTGGATATCTGTTGACCAGAAGCTCCAATCATTTTTTTTTTCTTGAACAATAAAATCGAAAAGAAACAAACCTTGGAGCATTTTTTATAAAACAAGATGCCTGTAAAAACAGTTTTTTTGAGAATCTACTGCACCTGAAAAGTTAAATCAAACCAATTTTGCACAACTTTTTGTTATAGTATATACCCAAAAGAGCAATCTTGTGAACAAAAAAATACATTTCCATAGTTGCTGCGGACCAATTTGACCATAGAGTCATGTCATCTCAATCTCATCAATTAGCATTTCTTAAAGGATCAGATAAGTCGAAAGAAGAAAGAGACAATAGATCTGGTATGAGATAGCAGATCTATGTCCTTTTCACGTGAGGAACACACACACATGCCTAAGGACACAAACAAAAAACATAAAGATCAATACAGTAGTAGTAACTTTCAGACATACCTTTCGCTATACAGATCTGGTTCTACAGTGTGATGTACATCCAAGATCAAATGGGTGGATCAAATCAAAAAATTATTGATAAAAGTGGAATTTTGGGGTCCCTTGTAATGTACTTGAGGTGAAAGAGGGCTTAATATCCAAGTCTATAACAACAAGAACAAGAACAGGAGTTCACTTCCTTGCCACTTCTCAATCCTGAAAGCAAGGTAAGCTCCTGTCAATTCCTGTGATTTTACAACCACATGAATGCACAAACAAACACCACTATTACTACTAGTATACAACTACTCTCTCTACTGGGCCATACATCCCATACCACCATACCCCCATGTATAACAACAACAACATCACATCAACACACACGTTTTCCTTTGGAAGTTGTGCAGTCCAAGCATGGGATTGGAGAATTTAGGGAAGGGCAAGAGTAACAGTGAGGGGTACTACATAATTTAATGTGGGTATATTATGAAGGGATGTGATTATGAGCTGGTGCAGATCCAGCGTACGAGGTAAGGGGTTATCTGTATTCCTTTTGTACAGTGCTGAGATAGAGGAATGATGAAGGCTTGTTAATGCAATGAGATTTGATGTTGATGGGGCAGGCATGCATGTTTCTAGAAAAAAATTCAGGCCTTGTTGTAAACATTGGTGTTTGTTTTTGCTGATCTGGAAGACTTGAAATGTAGCACAAATCTAAGTGTTTGCTTTTGTTTGTCCTAAAAAGGAGTCGTTTGCTAAGAGCAACTGCATAGAAAATTTGAAATCTAGTTACAATGCATTGTTGAATTTTATTAAACTAAGTTTTTGGGCATGACTCATTCATAGAAATTCGAAAAACTAGGTACAATATATCGTTAAATTTTATTAAACTAAGTTTTTGGGCAAAATGCAAATCAAAAAAGGGCCTATGAGCTGGTCTATATTTTATGTATGTTGTTGGGGAAATGAATTCAAGGTACTCTTTAGACTAAATTCCAGGTGGATACTGAAATCTATTTTGAAGGATGTAGATACAAGATAGAGTCAACTGTGAGAAAGTTTCTAAATCTATTTTTCAAGTATGCATATGAGAGATGATTCAATATATAATATTTTTTTAATAATAATATGTCTAGATTATCATTTGTAAAATGATATTACACATTTATTAAAAAAGGTACGTGGATAAGAATCACATCTCTCCTTGAATGGGATGAAGCCCAAAACATAAAACAAGAAAACAAAGACAAAAATATTAGAGAGTATTAGAGAAGGGCGAGGAGGAGGATACTACATTTCAAGTGTGCATATGAGAAATAATTATAAAGATATAAAATTTTATTTTTAATGAATAAGTGTCTAGATTATCATTTATAAAATAATATTACAATTTTTTTTAAGAAAAAAGGGGTGGATAAAGAATCACAAAAAAGTGGATTGATAAATAATCACGCCTCTAGAATCCCAGTAGGGTAAAGTCCTAAATATAAAATTAAAAAAACACATGTCAAATTGCTAGACACAGTTAGAGAAGGGTGAGGAGGTGGATGCTATATTTTTCAAAGTATTTGAGACAATGAAATTTAATGTTGATGTATTAAAAATTGTATGATTGAAATTTTGAAAGAACAAAGAATCTCATTCTTAAACTTCAAAGAGGATAGAGCTAGAACCTAAAACAAAAAATATATATACAAAACTCACAATTGACTACCAAAAAAGGATGATATCAAGTGTCTACATTATTTTTTATGAAATGATATTACATGTATGCATAAAAATAGTGGGTAGATAAAGAATAGGCCTCTAAAATCCAAATGGAGTGAAGCCCAAAACATAAAACAAGAAAACACATACAAATTGTTCCATTATAGTTACAAAAGGGGGAGGAAGAAGATGATACAAATGATACAAAAAAAATTAAATTATTTCATTACTAAGGAAATTTAATGTCAATGTGGTAAAATTTGTATGATGGATAAATAATCACATCCTTATGAGTCTAAGTGGGACGAACTCCATAACATAAAACAATAAAACAAATACAAAATTACTAAAGATAATAACATAAGCCAGAGGAGGAAGATACTATGTTTTTCAAAATTCATTACCAATGAAATTTTTGAATCTATTTTTCAAATATGCATATGGGACATAATTCAAGATTTAATAATTATTTAATGAATATGACTAGATTATCATTTATAAAATAATATTGCATATATTCACAAAAAGTGGGGTGGATAAAGAATCATACCTCTAGAGTCCACATGGGACAAACCTTAGAACATGAAACAAAAAAAATAAATACCAAACTGACACACAAGGGAGAGGACGAAAGTATATTTTTGAAATCCATTACCAATTAAATTTTTGAATCTATTTTCCAAGTATACACATGGGACATAATTCAAAATATGATTTTTTTTGTGAATAAATGGATGTTTAGATTATCATTTATGAATTCACAAAAAAAAGTGGGTTGAATAAAGAATCACACCTCTAGAGTCGGCATGGGACAAACTTTGTAATATAAAACAAGGAAACAAATGCAAAACCAATAAACTACACAAACACACAAGGAAGGGAAGGATAACATGTTTTACAAATAACATTATCAATGAGATTTAATGTTGATATGTTACAACCAATAAACCACACTAACATAGGAGGTAAAAGAAAGATGCTATATTTTTTAAAATTTGTTACCATGAAATTAAACTGTGGCGTGTTAAAATCCGTATGGTTATTGTTTTTTAACAGTAAAACAGTTCTTATCGCAAGAACTATAAAGACCCCACAAAGAAACTTCTCTAACAAAAACCCAATTAATACTACTATATTGGTCAAATTGCGTTATCTATGAAATTTAACACATTATGTCAAAATTTGTAAGATTATTAATTTTTGTAATAGTAAAATAGTTCATATCATAGAGACCATAAAAAAACCTATAAAGAATACTCAACAAATACCCAAAGAATACTACTATTTCATTACTTATAAAATTTAACACTTTGTTTCAAAAATTGTAAGATTATTGATTTCCTAATAGCAAAATAATTGATATAGGAAAGACCATAAAAATCCAAAAACAAAACTTCTCAAACAAGAACCCAAAAGATACCTAAAAAATCTAACACTATTATAATCATAAAATAGACTATATGACAAAGACCATAAAAACCCCACAAAGAAACTTCTCTCCCACCAATCCAAACAACCCATTCATTAACTGAACAGTCACCATTAAACCCACGTACCCCAAGACCAGAACAATAAAAAAACCAAGTGGGTAAAGCCAAAAACCCACAGAATAATCCATGTCACCATAGCCAGACCTTTCTTCTGCCATTAGAATATGAAGGGGTGTTCTTTCCTCCAAGTACAGCAAGAGAATGATGACTAGCAAGCAGTCCAAGCTCGTTGGGCAAATAGTAGTTGAGAGGAGACTTCCATTTTTAAAAGCTTGTGAAGCTAAGAACAGCTGCAAAATGCCTGGCATGGCAGCCAAATCAAGATCATCTAGAGCCTTCTCTTTTCTCTCTTCTCTGTTATCTTTTCTCATTTCTCATTTGACCCATGATTGCAGGCGACGACGTCGGAGCGGTGTTCTCTCCCCCCCAGCACGCCCTGCTCTTCACAGACTTCCATGGTTATAATAATCTCATTGCATTCATGGCATTAGACCAAAGAATTAAATGAATCCTTTGATATATTGGACAAAGGGGGGAGTTCCATGCTTATTCAAACCTCGAGGATTTCCAATTCAATGCAATTTCTTTTCACACAGCTGAATCTGAGGTACAATTCCACCTCTTTCAGATGTGTCACTCTTACACGTAAACAAAAGTTGTAACTTGGTTTTCCTTCACTTTCTCTTCGTGAAATGTGTCCGGCCATTTGCAGCCACCTGACTAGGTCGAAGTTTCAAAGACAAGGGAAGAGATTGAAAGTCTTTGCTTATTATTTTAACACCCAAAAATAATTGGATCTCCCATACTTTTTTAAGCATCAAATGGTGTCACTTATGATGTTATGTTACGTTATAGGCTGTGACTTAGGTAGAGGGAGTAGGAAATCAAGGGACCCACATGGGGGGGTTCATATATGTTGTAGCTTGTGTTAGGGTTTGGAATTTCAGAGTGGACTTGCTATTTGTGTAGGATGGGAAATGGAAGGTTAGGGTTTTTTTATGGGTTATGATGTCATATTATTTGATTTTTAGATTTATAGGTGATTTATAGTAAATAGGGTTGTTGTCTTTTAATATGGTATATGGTATATAGGTTTAGAATGCTATTTTTAGTATGTAAGAGTTATTTGGTAATGTTAAAGGAGGAGGTGCATATATTTCATAGAGACTATTTTAGATTTTAGATTTATGGGTAATTTATAGTATATAAAATCATTTTGTCTTTTCATATGATGTATAAGATTGGAACATTTTTAGTATGTAAGAGGTATTTAATAGTGTTGAAAGGAGGAAGTGCATATATTTCATAGGAGATTATTGTACTTTTGATTTATAGGTGATTTATAGTATATAGGATTGTTTTTTCTTTTCATATGGTATATAGGATTATAAAGTCTTTGTTAGTATATAGAAGGTATTTAATTGTACTTAAAGTAGGATGTGAATCTATCATTTAGATTCATAAGTGAGTTATAGTATATATGATCGTTTTGGTTTTTAATATGGTATATAGTATTAGAAAGTCTTTTTAGTGTTGGCAAGAGACAATGCTCTTGAGGATTTATATGTTGTCATTGATGGCAACTAGATGCATTCCATATGTTCGTTCATCATATTTTGGTCATACCAAAGGTTAGGAGACAAAAATGGCTAAGTATCGCAGACAATGAACAGTGTACAGGGTTCAAAAAATGGTTCGAAGTGGATAATCAGCTTTGAATTTTGAGATGTGATCCTAGGAGGAGCTTGACAGGGGTATATTCTATCTTAATCTAGGTGCGTAGCACTTCATGTTATCATTTGAAAAAGTTGTGAAGATCGGTTTGGCGGTTTCTTTATAACTCAGTAAAGAACAATGATATGGTACAATAGATCGTTAATCGATCCTAATGATTGTTTGGATGACCGGTTTAAGAGTTTGAGGATATAGAGCCGACTTGGGAGAATGGATCTACATGGTTGTTTGAGGTTTGTGTTATGATTTTCTTATGGATTTGGCCGACAATCCTATACGTTTCATATTTTTATTATATGTTCTTGAGGCAGACCCAGTAGTAATTTAATTGTTGAAGCAGATATGTAAGATCAAGTTATTTGGTTGATTTGAGAGAGGATATTATTTCTATTTGTGTGAAGGTGATGTAATCAGAGATTCAAATCAGAGTTGAGAAGAGATTTGGTATGGAGAGTATTGATTCAGTTTGAGCACTTAAATTGAATTGATATTGCATTTGTAGATGCAACGATCCAATTCATTAGTTGTGGATTGTAGTTCATATATTTTGTAGAGGCAGTAAGCCCTACTTAGGGTTGTAGCCCTCATTGTAATTAAGTAGTGAGCTCTAGGAAGTGTTCCTGAATGCATGCGTATTATCCCTTTGTACTTAAACCTTTAACAAGGTTAATACTTATACAAAGTATTCATTTGTGGGTTCCATCTCCGCTGTGGTTTTTCCCCTAGTAGGGTTTGCATGTAAAAATTATGGTGTTATGATGTTGTGGATGTTTTCTTTATGTTTCATTTTGTTTTCCTTAATTACATTTGGTTTATGCTAAAAAATATGATCACCAAAATTAAAAATAGTAGAACACTGATTCACCCCCCTCCCCCCCCCCCGCCATTGGTATTTGGTGTTCCTTAATACCAACAATTGGTATCAGAGCTTTGTGCCTCGAAGGAAGTCTAGCAGCTCAAGGAAAATCTAGATGGGTGATTCAATGAGTTCAAGAAGTGTTCAAAAGTAGCTCTTGGTTGCACTTGAAGATCTTGATCAATCTAATGCTCGAAACACGGAATTGGAAAGGAGACTTAAGTCCAAGATGAAAAATTTATTGAGACTTTGAAAGAACAATTGAATAAATCTATGGACAAGAGAAAAGATCTTTTTGAGAAGATGACACAAAAAGGAAATATGGATAATTCTCTAGCCTTGAAGGAAAATATAGAAGAATGTGAGTTGCTTGCAAAAGACAAAGAAAACCTAAAGTGTGAGATGGAAGCTATGATGATGAAGATGACTAAGGAGAATGAGACAAGGAAGAAGAATCAAGAACATCTTGAACAATCCTTGAAGGACAGATCTTATAAATGTCACAGACTGAACTGTGATGTTGAGAAAATATAACTTGATCTTGATGAATCCAGACACAATGAGAAAGAACTTGAAAGAGTGAATTTGAGATTATAAGGAGTGAACTTTCTGCTGCAAATGAATACAAATAAAAATTTAAAGCTGGCTCAACAAAGCTGGATGCACAGCTTGAGATTCAAAAAGTGAAAGGAGATACACATGGTCTTGGCTTTGAGAAAGGAGAGAGTTCTGGATCATGTCCAAGAAATTCTTCACCAGAAAATATAAAAGGAAATCCTAAGAAGTCCCTCGTAAGACAACCTAATGCTCAAAATTTATATGGTAGATGCTTTATTTGCAATAATTTTGGTCATTGGAATGCACAATGCAAAAATAGAGTGAATTTTACATATTTTCTAGACAATGTTTCAAATGCAATAACTATAGTGATAAGTCAAGTGAATGCAAGATGAATAATACTCCTAATAGAGGGAATGTTAGATGCTTTACATGCAACAATTTTGGGCATATTGCTAAGAATTTCAGATCAAGAGGAAATCATATGAACTATGGGAATGGTCAATCTAATGTGACTTGTTATAAATGCAAAAATCAAGGCCATATTGCAAAATTTTGCAGACTTGGAAGTATGAACATGAACAAACGAGGTTCGATGAACAAAAAAAATATGTAGAACAATGATAAAAGTAAATAGAAGGTTGATGTGCAAGAGATCAGGAAGTAGATGAGAAAGACATGGGTACCAAAAAGTAATTTTGATGCTAATGGTGGATCCACGCCTGAATCTGGTGAGGAGAACTCATCACAGAATTGAATTAGGTCACAGACCTAGGGGAATTTTTTATGAAAAATCATTGGAGTCCCCTAATTTGAGTTGATATCTGGATGCGATCATTGTATTTTGATTATCAAGGTGTGTAGATTATGATTGAGACGTCTTCAAAGGATTTTGAGAAGGTTTTGAAGGTTTGTAGGAGGGTTTTCCAATAGTTTTAAGGCAGTTTGACAACTAGGGTATGACGCATTAAATACACTTCACTTTTTGACATGTGAAGGTTCAAAAAGTAATTTTCACACATCATTATTCACCTTGTGAATTAGAGGAAGCGATTGCAGAATGATTGAAGGCCATTTGAAGAGATTAACAATGATGAGTAGAGATTTCACGAGCAAACCCTTGTTTTGATGAAAGGGGTATTTTTCATCGCACAGTTTGAATCATGGACATGCCACATGTTGTTCATATCACTAAACATCCTAGGCCAAAGTTTAAGAAACATTCATACAAGTCACATGAGGATGATCCAAATGGTGCATTTTCTTCTATTATGTATGGTGTACCACATGTAGAAGACATTAGAGCATATATACATTGTAATATGGAAGAACTAGGAGATAATTTGATTGACGAGTTGTATAAGGAATTGTCTGTATATTCTAAGTTGAAGGATGAGTATAGGGTTATGGAGGAAAACAAATTTTCTCAAATGATGAATTTCCCTACATTCGATGAGCCAGAATGGATTAGGTATGTTCTAAGAAGGATTCACGATCACTTTATTTGTTTAGATAGACCTTACAGAATTGGCAAGGAGGTAATGGAGATTGTGACTGGTTTTTATGCTACTAGTGACATACTTGCTCTTAATTCAATTAAGAAGGATTTGGTCACTGACCTTACTAGTTTGCAATGGGATAAGAGAGCAATGACTGTGAATGATATGTTACAGCCATATGTTAGGTTCACTTATATGGTTTTGGGTTATAAAGTATTTGATTCTAGTAGAGAGAAGTTCTTGATTTCTAGCACTATTATTTATGTTGCTTACAAGATGGTTAATGAGAATGGTAACTATGACATATGTGAGGCTTTGAGAGTTCATCTTCAGGAGAACCTGGAAAAGATTAAGAGGGAAAAAAATAAAACTTTCAAATATGGTTCTTTGGTGGTATGCCTTTTATTTTACTTCATGAACTACTTTCCCAGTGTTGGAGATATTCAATGGAATACTAATAGGTTAGTAGGAGTCAAATTAGAGACTTATACCATATGCTTGATAGAAAGACCATAAGTACTCTATAGGGTTATTTCAAGAGTTTTCAAGAGAAAATGCATTTGAGATACAAGATTATGAAGAATATTGTTGATAAATATGAGGATTCCATATGTTGCACGGTTGAGACTGATAATTATTTGATGGAAGCAGTGGAGCCTAGAAATTAATGGGTTATGTTGATGAGATATGAAGTAGATGCTCATATTATTGAAGCTTATGTCGAGGATATAGTAAGGACATTTTTTTATCCAAATGAAGAAAGGTTTGGTACATATAAGGAAAAGAGTCTTAAAGTACACTTGGAGGTTAATAGGCCAACTAGAGAAAGAAAAATCAGCAAACAAGTTGAGCACTTGGATGAAGAATTTGGCATCCTTGTTTAGAACTTGAGAGAAGACAGGAAAATAAGAGATGAAGAGGATAAGAAGAAGGTAGAAGAAGAGGCAATTGATGTTTATGCAGATACACCAAGCACTACTCCTATGGAAACCTCATCTAAGACAAGATACTCAAGGAGAGAAACTTCATCTTCAGCTAGTCCACCTGCAGAGCCTACTGCTACACAAAATACTACAACTCCTAGAAGGTAGTTTCTTCATCTAAATTAGTGAACCCAAAGTTGAGAACACAACCTAATGCATCCAGCAAGAGAGTCAAGACAAAGAGTTCAAGGAAGTATCAAGGTGCTGATGATGATGATGAAGAGACTAATTTAGATGATGCAGTCAAAGAGTTGAGATATGGAGGAGCTAAAGAAACTAAGGTATAAAAAACCAAACCATCTGAAGATCATGCAAGAAATAAATCAAAGGTTGATATTGGTAAGCCTCGTATGATAGTTTTAATTGATAAACCTCATATGACAGTTGATAATGTTGCAAGTAATATGATTGTTTATGGTATATTGGTACAACTTAAGAAATATTATAATAAGTATGATGAGAATGAAAAGAGAATAATTGAAGAAGAAACTATTCAATATTTGAACAAGTATAATAGGGCACTTGCTGAGATTAAGGAAGATATTCTAGACAAATTGTTTGACCTATTGGAGATAAGAAGATTTGATGCACAAACTAAAGACAAAAGGATTAGAGAAAAAAATTCATGTAAATATTTGTCCTACGATAGAAAAAGATGGAACGCATAACATTCTTGAGGAAGAAAAGAAGTAATTTAGGTGAAAAACAAGACTAAACAAACTTATGATCAGTGAAACTGATGAGGTCCTAAAAGATACAGATAAATTTATAACAAAAATCTTGTTGAAAAATAATTTTGAAGTGGTTCCGAAGGATAATGAAAAGGATACTCATGATACCATTGTTCATGAGAATGAACCTTTGGATAAAAATTTCATGCTACAGATGATGTTCTTGATGTTTACATTTCTGGTATTCGAATCAGTTTACCTGTTGATGATGTTGAATATGTTAGTGTTGAAGAGAAGAATGATGAAACTGGAAATGTGGATGATACTTAGATAGAAGATCAAATAGAGAAGATAGATATTGAGATTGAAAAGGTTGATGAAGAAAATATAGATGATAATCTGGAAGGTGAAGATGATAAGGGTAAAGGTCAGAAGGATATTGTTATAGATTAGGCATTCCTAATGGAAGTTTAATAAGAGAAAGTGGAAGACAAGATGACTAAGATGAAAATAGAACAAAGAGATACTGTTGAGGTCGTAAAATTATTCCTAGAGGAAGACAATACTGACATGGATATTATTCAAGGTCCAATCTAATTGGATGCACTTAGTCCAGTACAGATGATGAGACTTGCATTGTTTACACTAGCCAAGTAAAGGAAGAAGATTTTCAAGACACATGCAAAGTGTTGGAAACACTGAGAGGGGGGCGGGGGGTGAATCAATGTTTAACTATTTATTCTATTTCAACAATTTGAACATAAATCAAATAGACAACATATGAAGCATAACACAATAACACATAACACCAGATATGTTTACGGGGAAACCTTGATCAGAGGAAAACCCCGGTGGGAATTAGTACCCACAAATGATTGTACTAGTATAATGAACTTGTTAAAGTTCCTTTGCCTTGTTAGGAGCAGTCTTTACAATGAGACTACAATGACCCTGTTAGGAGTCCTTAAAAAACCTTGTTAGAGGTGGTTGGCTCACAGCCAAAGCTCACTGCTCAATAAGATGAAGGCTACAACCTTCAGATAATTGATATACACTATATCAAAAATGAACTATTGTAATGACACTGTTGTCTGATCAGTTCCGTTTATGCACTGATGCTTAAATCTCTTGTAGATTTCTACTTCATACTGAATTTCTCATATTGATCTTTTCAATCTCTTCTCGGCTATTTATTCGATGACACATTAATACAAAAGTGCATGTCTAATATATATATACATGCTTGAATGGACACGACTGAAAACAAGACCTTAGTTAGCCCAAAAACAACATTCACAACGCTTCCAAACAAATTGGATTAAGTGTGTTTACAATAATGTTTAAGACATAATTACTAACTTATTACAATAGGTGCATAGCCTTTACAAAACAAAATATTATACGCTGATCCAAAAATTGAGGTCGGCTCCATACTCTAATTTTTGAATTGTTAGTGCACTTAATCTTTCTGTAACTTTTCCGTACTATCATTTTGTACCATGGGTGTATAGGGTAAACATAAACACATATCATAGAGCTTAAGTATGAATGTGCATAGCCTGATTCAATCTTATGCACATGCGCTGGTGCTCTGATCGACTGCATAACTCTGTTCTATTCTATCTTCTATACTTAGCCAATTTTAGCTCTTCAAAGTTTGTTGTCAAAACTTTATATGACTTTGTTTCCATAATGAAAACACAAAATAAGTCATATTCTCCCTGAGAGTCAACTTCCCAACACAAAGGACATTGAACTCATAGATCTTGCATCTAATGTGTTAGGTAAGATAATGCCTACTTATGTGAAGAATTAGAATGATATACCATCTACCCAACTTTAGGGCTTAATCAATGTAGTAAGTACTCACTTTGACTCATTAGAGAAATCAAATATGATCAAAGTAAGGAATAAGTTTGATGAGAAGACATTCAATGAATTATTTTCTTTGAATGTAAAAGATAGGACATCTTTAGGAGTTGTTATGAAAAGGGTTAAAGGTTTTTTAACTGAAGGAGGAAAGATCTACAAGGCATGTATTGCATATCGTAGATGTGTTAAAAACTTGGAGAAGATAATAAAGGAGAGTGATAACAAGTTGACTAATTTGTCAACATCATTTGATCCCTTGATAGTTTCAATTTTAAGCCACGAAAGTCAGGTAGTATCCTTGAATGATAAAATAAAATACTTGATCACAGAGAAGGAGAGAGTGATAGGAAGGATTAGAGAACCTAGAAGTCTGATTGCTTCTATCTTATGAACATTTTATTGTATGGTTTGAGAGAGGCTGAGGAGTATTTTAATACTCTTGATGCACATGATCTTCTTGCAGTAGAAAATCTTTCCTATGGAATTTGTGGGAAAAATCAGTTTTTTGACAACTTAAAGAAGATTTGGGATAATGATTTTGGTGCTCTGAGGAATACATTCTCATATGTTTTCAAGATTTTATAAGTATAACTATGTACATGTACATTTGTGGGATATATATATATATATATATATA